>CAKKLC010005192.1:41852-52631 GCA_918559645.1 Ceratonova shasta | reverse complement strand
AATTTATTGTTTTAAACGCCTTTATCTGTGCAAAATCTAAGTCCAAAATTTAATTTTTTGTTTCTTTGTTAGTTATTCACTTTTTTTCTGCAAAAACCTCTAAATAGCTTTGTTCTGTTTTGTTTTTCTTAAGTGCCAAAAGTTAAGAGTATGATTTCCGAAAATAAATTGAAATGTATAATAAAAAGGTGTCCCTACTATCAAAGAATTGTTTAAATGTTCCATCACCACGCAATGTTTCAGACATTGACATCCGTTGTATAAAATTCTCTGATGTAACAATTAATACTGTGTTTTTTATTTGTTACTCATGTGTCTATTTGATGAGTATGTTGCCATTTAAGGTTTTCGTATGCTTCTTAAGGTATATTATCAATGGTTCCGCCGTAACTGAATTATAAATATCTCTGCAGTCAACCATAATTGTCGCGTAGAGTTTTTGTTTAGGAATAAATTCTAAGTCAATAAAATTTGCTGTCTCCATCTTGCTACTAAAAGGATAAGAGAAAGTCTCTTGCTGCTTACGAATCTCTGCCTTAGACTTGTCACAAAAAAATGACTTTTACAAACTTCTGGGTATTTTTCATGGTTATGCCAAAGTATCTTTTTGACCCCTTTGCCATTTGTATACCTGATCGGTCTGGTTCTATATGAGCTTAACAACCTTTCCAACTAGCTCCAACAATAACTTTTTTGTCAACGTGATATTTATAATCATAGTATATAAGAATTCTAGCGCCTCTTTTACTTTTAATTATAAGTAGTTTTGAATCATAAAAAGGGAAAAAAAATTTTCTGTTTTTTAATTTTTAAATAAAAAAATAAATCCTTGAAGATATTGCAAGGCCAGAAATCGGAAGATTTGTGACGAAAAGTGCAAATTTGATTTTATTATGATTAACATATGAATAAAACTTCAATGATTTTTATTATCTGTAGCATTAGACTTATTAATTTATTTGAATAATTAAACTTAATATAGAAAAAGTTCTAAAAAGTAAAATATAATTGTTTTTCATTATGGTCCTACTGATCGATATAAAAATTATGCATATGATTAAAAATGAGAAAAAATTTACACTTGAAAATATTTTTTTTTGCAAATTAATTATTAATGATAAAGGAAACTGTTGAATGTACTTTGCTATATTTAGATAATAATAAAAAAAGTTTACTGATTGTTGATTAGGTTTTGATTTTAAATAAATTACTTTTTAAAATTGTTTAATAAAGATATAAAAAATAAAGATAAGATGTTTATAAGAGAAGAAAATTAAGGCTAATGTTAATTTTAGATCATTTACAAAACCTTTTGATTAAAGTTTAGTTAAAGAAGTTAATAGTTTAAATATAAGTTTAAAAAGTACAGCAATAAAGTTAATCAACAAAACTTAATTATAATAAAGTTATTTGGTATCATTAAAAGAACAGACAACATCAAAGTTAATTTACGAAGATCAATAATAATGATTATAGCTATGAATACAATACATATATGTATATATATATAATAAAACTGAGTATGAAAATTTATAAATTTAATAATTAGTGAATATATAAAATCTATATTTTAAAAATAATTTAATTCAGTTGTTTGATTTCTTTAATAACATCCATCATTATTATAGTAAATAAGATTTCGGTTGTTATAAATTTAATTTTTATTTATTTAAAGACTATATTATATATTAAAGTAAAAATTTTATAGTGTATATTACACTTAACTATATAATTGACTTTAAGCAAATAAGAAAAAAAATTAATTATTTACTTAAACTAAATATTGAAGATTTAATTTAAAAAATATTAGTTATAAGCAATATAAGTAAAAATTTAACATAAAAAGGTGGATTTTTCATTAAACTGGTAAAAATCTTGCTTGAAAGAATAAATGTTTAAAAATATTTATAGATTTTTTAATAATTATATAAATCTAATTTAAAATTAAAAACTGAACACGAAATTTTTGTATTTCCTTTACATTCAGTATAAATGATTTTTTCTATAATACTTTTAATAGTAATCATTTATTTTTTAAATTTAAAAATGAAATAAGATAAGAATATTAATATATTTTGAACCATATCAAAAAGAATTCTTTTTGCAAATATACGTTAATAATTTGATTTTGTTTATGTAATTAGCTCATCTAAGTTGAAATTATCTTTTTCAAATTTAAAATTTCAAAATATAAAATTAATCAATTATATATTTTTTATTTTTAACTAAACCGTATAATTAGGAACAATCTTGAAATATGATAATTTCATCATCTTTTTTATTTTAACGTAAATTTTATATAAAAATAGAATATAATGAAATTAATAGATAAAATGATTTAGAAAATAAATAAATTGATTCTCTATGGGATTTATAAGGGAAATATTTTGAATTTTTCAAACTAGCTTGATTGCAAAAAATTGAGGCAATTAGTGAATTTATAAAATTTTTATAGTCCCTATTGATTATAATATTGTTCATAACTGTATAAATACCTCATGAAAAACGGAGAATTTATTTATGTCATTCAAGGTTATAATATTTCAAGGTTTCTTAAATTTATTATCAAATTTACCAAAGTATCTTGAATAAATAAAATTAAAGATCCAAATGTATTTGGATTTTTACTTGAAAATTTATAGGAAAGAACTTCAGACATTTTATTTAAAAACTCTATAAGATTTGGGAAAAATATATTAAATTAATAGAGAACGTTTAAATAAATATTTTTTTGTAGTAAGAAATTGATTAATTATGATAAATAGTATTTTATATTTAAAAATTATATTAGTGTTAAATTATTTTCCTAATTTTTGTTTAAAATAAAATTCTAAAATGATTTTTATGGCTATCAACATTTATATTAAATTTAATTTTTTTTTATTTGTTAATTTTGCTTTAAGAAGTAATTTTTCAAAAATTTCTAATTTTATTCATTTATAACTCTAATTAATTAATAGTTTGACTAATCAAAATGTTTTTTTGAAATAATATTTAATAATTTTTAAAAATAAACCTTATTTTAAATTTAGTCCTTTATCTTATATATGCAATTAAATGAGGTTAGATTTATAATCAAAAGTTTAGTTGCTTGTTTTTTTACAGTTTTTAAGAAATTAAGGACTAAAAATAAATATTTTAAATTTTTGAAGATTTAATCAAACGTATGATGATAGATTAGAATTTAACATACAATATTATTATTAGTTTAAAAAATTAATGTTTGTATTTTAAAATATCATTTTTAAAAATATTAATTTTTGACGCATAGATAGATAATTTTTTCAATATAATGAGCAAATAATTCTAAATTCATCAAATTGGGTTATAACAAAAATTAATTATTTTTAACATGTAAAAAATTATAAATGAATGAAAAATGTTATATAATGTTTAAAACAAATTATTGTATTAAAAATTAAAATATAAGAAATTAAATGTTAAAAGGATAATTCAATATTAAATTTATTATATGTACTTAAATATAATTATTTTATTAAATATTTTTATTGTTATAATTTCTATATAAATCTATCATATTCATATTAATTAATATGATTATAAGACTTTCCCGTAAATTTAGAAAACTATAATTATTCATTATTCTATATAATTATTTTAATATTAAAATAATTTATTTTAGTTTTGATTTGATTTGATTTGATTTATCTAAACTATTATTTATAAATCGAATATCAACCTTATTCTTAAGTTAAATATTATCATTATAATTGATCGATTTTTATTAAAATAAAAATTTATTTGTAAAATGATGAATGTTCATAAATCCTTATAAAAATTCATTTTATACGTAATTTTTGATAACTAATTATAAGATTCAACAATAATAAACTAAAATTTATAAAGGTAGAATTTTATTAACTAAATTCTACTAAAATTTATTTTTTTCTTAACTTACTAGAATATATAAACAGTAATCTTTATTAGATAATTTATTTAGTAAATATTATAAGTTTTTAGATTTAGTAATATCGCTTTTTATAACACATTGTTTGATATAAATGTGAGATATGACTTTTAATTTTTGCATTTTATAAATATTAATTAAATATATATAATAGCATAAAATGAAAATTTAAATAAAATCTTCTTTAAATATATTTCTTATTAAGATTGGTTTTAATTTTGGGAAAATTTATATAATAATAGTTAACGTTACATCTTACAATAGTAATTGGGAATAGTGGGAATTTATTCAAACATCGTAAAAACTTTAATTAATTATCTATTTATATTATTTCAATATTAAATAGTTATAAAATTATAATTTTAGTATTTTAAAATAAGGCTGAATAATTTTAAATATATTATTTTGAAGTAAATATTATGTTTAATTGATTTTCAATAAAAAAAAATTGATAATAGTACTTAATTATAAAATGTATTTTATCGATTGATTTAATTTAAAATATACATTTATCAAATCACCATATCTTATTTGTTATATCTAATAAAACAAAGATTATATATTTGATTTAATTTTTAAATATGTCTTAAAAAAAATATGGTTTTTTATTTAAAATAAAATTTCTCTATTTAAATTAAAGCATGTTCCTTCTTTGAATCTTATTTTGAAAAATATATATTTTAGGTCTTCAATCAATATAAAAAAATATAAAACAAATTCATAAAAATAAAAATATAAATTTAATACATCTATAAGATTATATTAAAATCAAATTAAAAAAATTTAAATTAATTGGTTAAATTTTACTATATAAGATTATAATGAAATTGTGTGAGACTAAGTTTAATTTTTAATATGGAAATGACTAACTAATAAAATATATATTAAAAATACCACATAAAAATAAAACCCACATTTTTATTATATTAATTCAAATAATTGATAAATATTATATTAAAACTTTGAGTTTTTTAGAATATCATATAAAACGTTTTGTATTTATGATTCTATATTTACTATTTAAGTTAAAAATTTGTGGATTTTAATAATACTTTTTTAACATAGAATAAAAAATTAGAGTTATAAAGAAACTTATTTTATAAATTAATAAAAATTTAATATATTTGAAAGTTATTAAAATTCATTAGCATTTATTATTAAAAATTATATTAAGCAAATTATATAAGCTATATTTTAATTAGATTTTTTAATTAAGTTTTATTATTTATTATTCAAACATTGAAAATTTTAAATAATTAGTTACGTTATTCGTAAACTACTTTTAAAGATTGTTAAAATAATTAAAATATAATTCTAAGCATTAAAATAACATTTGGTAAATTCTATTAGGATTTTTGATGATTATAGAAAACTAATAATTAATTATTTTAAAGAATTCTCCAGATGAAATAATAAATTTTTAATATTACATATTGTAATTTGTAAAAATAGTTTAAACATTAAAAATTACAAATCATTAGTTAATCATAAATTAGATCATTGTATAGTACCTAATAAATAATTCTATATCTAATCTTAAGAAATAATTTATCTTTTATTTACATTATCCAGCCAATAGTAAAATTAATTAAATATCATTCATTTGATGAATATATCTTTAATAATTTTTAATCTTTTTAATATTGGAAAAATATATAAAATTACAATTTATAATAATTGAATCTATTATTAAAATTGATAATGATTAATCAACCACATTGAAAGTCATAGAAAATGATAATTTACTAAATGAATAATTTATAAAAGAAGTAAATATTTTTTCTTACTAATATAAAAATTTTTTTTTAATTAAAAGAACAATAACATAATAAGACAAAAAAAATAAAAAAATAAAACTATATTTTATCAAAAAACTTGAAAATTTGTTATACATTACAAAATCATTTAATTACGCTAACTGAACTATAAAAGAAATTTTGCCTTCCTAAGGACAAAATATACCAAATTTTAAAAAAATAAGAAGAAAATATTATTTTTGGAATAGATGATTAAAAAATATTGAAAAATATAATTAAACATTCAGAAACTTTTTTCTATCTTTTTTTTGTGGTTTAATAATGTAAAAATCAAATTGTAAAAGATAAATAATCACAAGAATAAGTAACATTAATAGAAGAACTATTATAATATGGCCAAAATATAGCATCTAATAGTTGCATTAGAATCTTTTTTTAAAAAAATATTAACAATTTACTAAAAAAGTATTCCTGTAGAAGAAAAAATTATTTATTAGAATTATCTTGGAAACAATTGCAGGAATTTTTAAAAAAAAAGGTTGAAAGATGTCCTTAATTATATATTTAAATTATGATGAAATATCATTATTATTTTAGGATACAATAAATCAAAATAAAAATTTGATTTACTAATATTGTTGCAAACTGGAAAAAGAATGAAATTTCTAAAGATAAAAATTTAAAGTTAACAAAGAAAAATTTTAGATTTTTGGAGCAAAATTGTTCTTGATTTCTATAAAAACTAATGAAATGTGTTTTATGAGGATCTAATATGTAAAACTTGTAACATTAATTATTAAAATGATAGATTTTGAATATTGAACAATATCATAGATTCTAACAAGATGATATATTATTTATCTTAAATTGAGTAATTTATTGTTGAAAATAAATTTTCTGACTTTGTATTTTTGACATATGAGAAAGATAAATATCATAAAATGAAAAAAAAAATTCCTTTAATAAAGGTTTTAAAAATAAAATTTAACTATTAACCTTTGCTTTTAAAATCTTAATAAATTTATAATTTATTAAGTAATATGTGGATTTAGATTAACAATTATTTACGCAAACCATATTTTATAAAATAATTGTTGTTTATAAGATTTTACATTATTATTACAACTCATTTTATATAATCTATCGTTTACTTTTATTGAACCTATATTTTACATTTAAGACTATTAAAAGTTAAAAATTTTGTAAATGGGGTAAATAATATGGTTTTGTAAAAAATAATTTTTTTTTAAAATAAAATAAAAAATTTGTATGGATAAATTAGCAAAAAAACCTATAATCGCTCTTTACTTAATAATAATATGCGCGGAAAGCATTATGGATATCAAAAAATGGAATCTTATCTAAAAGCAAGTTTGAAACGCGAAATATGGAAAATAAATTTTGGCGGTGTAAAAATTGACTGCAAACATTGAAAAATGTACAAAATGTGGACTCAATTTATCAATGTCATATGTAAGGGACACCAAAAGGAATTGATAAGTATAGGGGGTGGGTGTTCAAAGGCTCTTGCAATGATATATTTTCAATAAAAAAAACAGTTTTTTTTTAGTGAAAGTAAACTATCTTTTAATTCAATAATAAAAGTGATTTATAAATATTTTAATGGTATAGAGCATGCCGACATTGCTCATATACTTTCAGTAGTAAAAAATTTTTCTAGTAGTTGGTTTTAGTTAGTTTGAGAATTGATGTATGATTACATATTAAATATCAGACAAAGAATCTGAGGAATATATATTGATGGTCCGCTAAAAGTTGTTTTAATTGATGAAAGTTTATTTTTAAGGGGAAAATGTATTTGAGGAAGGTTGTTTGAACAGAAATCATTTTTTGCTGCCATTAAAATAGCATCCCGAAAAGGTTTTTTTGTTTCAGTGCAAAACACAAAATCTAAAGCAATAAAATCAATAATTATGTTACATGATTACCAAGAAGTCTAATAATAACAAATAAATAGAGAGCATTCATTGCGGCACTACGTAATTTTTTTTAATTTATCTCACAATACAACGAATCATTTATTAAATTTTGTAGACACGTCCGGACTGAAAATTCATACAATAAATATTGAAGGGTTTTAGTCAAGATCAAAATATTATATTCGAAAAAAAAGAATCTAAAACAGATTTATTTATTCAATGTTTCTGGAAATAGTAAATTGAAAAATGCAAAAGAATCAATGTTTTGCTGATCATTCTAAGATTAAACGAATAAATGTTTTTATGGAGTTTATTTATTTATTTTTACATAAATATTTTTAAATTTAGATTTAATTATTTTAAAAATTTAACTTAGATTTATTTTAATTTTAAATTTTTATTTTTTCAAAAAAAGGGTTATTTTTATCATTTAGCAAATATTTCTATTAGAATTTGTTTTAAAAATCAATTTAATTATTGATAATTATTTTAAAACGAGAAGGACTGTAATATAAACTTCAGTTGGTTAAGTTTAACGTGCACTGTATATTTTTTTTTATAATGAAAATTATTTTTATTGAATCTATTAATTCTTGAATAAATTATTATTATCATGGTCATATGTAATTAATAGCACCAGTTATTGTTGGATTACAGTATTTATTAAAACATCAGTCTTATAAGTATTTGATATGGTGACCTTTGGAAAACATTAGATTTTGTGATATACTTGAAGTATAATAATGGTAATGTATATTGATTACTTTCATCATAATAAAAATTACTAAGTAAGTCTTTTTTCACAAATGCTAATTAAATTAATATTCTTTTTTTATGAGTTTAAAATAAATTTTTACAAAATTAATTATTATATTAAAATATAAATATTTTTTTTTACAAACCCCAACAAAAAAATCATTAAAAACACTATAGTTTATGAAATTAATTTAAAATTTTTTGATATTAAATTACAAAATCAATGAATTAAGCATTATGATCTAAATAGTGAATTTTGACTTCAGAAGGAAAAATAAATCCAACTTAAAAATACTAAGAAAAAAATCTAATTTTGGCATAGACGATAAAAATATTAACTTGTAGCAATATACAAAAACACTCAAATAATTTCTTCTTCTTTGATTTAGTGGTTAAATAATGACAGAATATTTAATAATATTTTATCTAATGATTTATTTAAATGTATTTATTTTAAAAGCATAATATTACAAATATCGAAAATTTCTATGGAAGTAATAGTTGGATTTAAAATTTAAATAATAAAATGTTTATGTATAAAATTATTTCCGTAAAGAATATAACTTTTAAACCCCATGATCTATTAAAAAACGTTGGTAATTTTTGAAAAATTATTTTATAATTATCAGTTAGCAAATATACAAACCACATTTAAAAACCATTATTTTTTAAATTTTATCCAATAAAATGTTAAAATTGCTATTAGATGACATTGCTTCATGAAAATATCCCAAAGATCGCATTAAAATTATGCTATATTAGATATATTAATTATAAAATAAAATTTATTAATCATTAAATGAAAACTTTTAAAATCCAAATGGATTTCAACATAAAATTTAATTGACAGAATAATCTTTAATATTGGAATACCAGTGAACTTATTTTTAATGGGTTGATAAATCGAATACAAAAATGTTAATTGAACCTAGATACCTTCTTTTAATACCTGATATTATCGAATTTTATTTTAGATATTGTTTTTAAAATAAAAAATTATACTTAAATGCCGTCATCAACAAGTTATATATACAATTTCTCGTTAAAAGAATCATTCATTAATTTAAATATTGTTCATGAAGATTTTTTATGCGTTAAATTTCTTTTTAAATAGAAAAATAGCAATCTTATTGTATTAAGATTGCATCAAAATTGAGTTATGGATATTATTGTCATTAATGTTAGAGTAAAAAATTAAATAATAACAGAATTAATAAAAACTTAGTTTATTAGAGTTTAGAGAATAAAATACTAAAATGCAATAATTTAACTGAAAAATCAGAAAATATTATGGATTCTAAGATGTGAAATTGATCTTGAATTTTCCAATAACAATTCAAATAATATTATTTTTTATAAGTTTCGATTGATTTTGAAATAAACGAGTATAATAGAGATATATCGAATCATGAACATGAAAATACCGATATTGAAAGTTAACACAAAATCAGATATGATTTATCTAATATTGAAGAATATATGATTAAAAACGGTTTTTTGAATTTTTATATCTAGGAAAGGTAAGAGATAAATTTCTAAAAATGGAAAAAACAAAGGATTTCTAACTACAGATTTTTTTTAATTAAATAACCATTAAAATTTTATTTTTAAAAATTTATTAATTCATCATTTACTAAGTAATCTTTAGATTTATAATTACGATATTCGTTGTAACCACATTATTTATTTACTATTTATTATTCAAACGTTTTATTACACTTTTATTAATTTCATGAAAAAAAAATCGCAGCTTTAATTAATACTTTGATTTTACTTAAATGATATTTAAAAAACACATTTTTTTATCATTTTGTTTACAAATTAATATAATTTTCGGTAATTTATTGTGACGAAAATAAAACTTTTACAGAACCTATTGGCATTCAAATTAAAATTTTACAGTAATTTACATAAAGTTAAAAGTCCTTATAATATTTTTACCAAAATTTAGTTACATAAATAATTACTATTATGAATAAAAAAATCTTTATTAAAATTAATTTCAAATAGAAATAAGCTTTTAGGTATATATAATCTATTTTTCATATAAAATATTATTCTTTTTACGGAATATTAATTATAATGTTCATAATTAAAAATAAGTTTTACATTTAAAAAATTTAGATATATAGAATGATTTTTCAATACATAATATTATTATATAGGAGCATTATAAAAAATGGGATCTTTTTTTTACGTTTATTTAAAAAATAGGACAAAAAGTTCGTAAATTTAAAAAATAGGACAAAAAGTTCGTAAATTTAAAAAATAGGACAAAAAGTTCGTAAATTTAAAAAATAAGAGAAAAAGTTTGTAAATTTAAAAATGGGACAAAAAGTTTGTAAATTTAAAAAATGGGACAAAAAGTTCGTAAATTTAAAAAATAGAATAAAATATA
>CAKKLC010005192.1:0-41772 GCA_918559645.1 Ceratonova shasta | reverse complement strand
AAGTAAAGTATTTTTCTACAAATAACGATGGGTCTTGTCTCAAAAACAGTATAGCTGCGCATAAATGTTTGCAAGGAAATCCAAATTCAAAATAATGTTTGCAGCTACATTTTTTAGTATTCAGATCAACAATAATTTGCCTTTCAACCAAAAAAATATTTGGATTGGATTGAGTAACGCTAAGTAAGCAACTCTTCAATATATTAGTTTCCAATCCTGAGAGCTGTTTTGGGAAAATTGAAGTAATGCTTTGCTCTATTCTTAGTTGGTTAAAAATATTCATATTCAAATTATTTATCGAAACAATTAAATTTGTGATATCCTTGGAAATAAACTTTTTCAGCATTGAGTTCATTGACTCTGCTGAATTGGAAGTATTCTCTCCATATCTTTGAATTGGGCATTTAGAATTTGCCCAAGTCTTTGTATCCAAATTTTCTAATTCAAGACAAAAATCAGGATTGGTGATTCTAAGTTCATTAATGACACGATCAAAGTCATTTTCATTCTCCATGTAAACTAATTCCCAAAACTTATCAATTAAAACCTTATTTCTAAAACTTATTTTTAAATTCTTGGCAATATGCCTCACACAATTGCACTTTACAAGATCCGGTGCGATAGTATTCACAGCAGCCAATAAGCCAAGATCTCTATCTGACATAAGAATCGTTGAATCATTATTTATGTTGAAATGAATGTTTAAGTTATTCAAAAAAAATAGCCAGCTTTCATAATTTTCTGATTCAACAATTGCAAAGGCTAAAAGAACAAGCTGCTCTTTGCAATCCTGTGCAGCTGCGACAAGCAAAGTACCTTTGTTTGGACCAGCTAGAAAGGTCCCATCAACAGTAATGAATTTTCTATTTTTTGAATAGAAGATTATGGCTACATTCCATCCTTTAAAAAAACGTTTAAAGTATAAGCCATCTGATTCAATATCAGTGAAAACTGCTGAAGAATCTATTGTAGAAATTAAACTATTTAAATAAGCATATGAATTTTTTAAAATTATGTTTTCGTTAATTTTAAAACTTTCAATGGCTTTATAAGCTGTGATGTATTTTAGGGAAGTACCACTTGTACGCTCCATTATTTTAATCATTTCACATGGCTTAATATTTAGATTTTCACTGATAATTGCCTTTATTGATGTTTTCTACGAAATAAAGGTGCTTGTGCAATCAGCTGAGTGAAAAGGCTCCATACATGTTATCAAGCATTGGTTGATTTTCACTTTTAAATGTGCATTTACTTTAAAAGCACATGCTAAGTCTTTACAGGATAATGTAATTGACCTTTTGTTTCGGTATTTAATTTTAAATGCCAAATCTTTAGAAACAGCTGATTTCGAAAACTGTTCTATAAAATCTTGAATAGTTGCAAAAGAACTTCCGATGCTAAATTCTCCAGCCAATTGCTTTGATTTTGAATATTGAAGATCATGATTTTCATTCATTTTTATGGTGTTAAAATAATGTTAATTTTAAATTTCAAGATAAGATTTAGATCAATAACGGAAAATTAAAATATTTAATTCTATTTTTTAAATTTAAGAACTTTTTGTCCCATTTTTTAAATTTACAAACTTTTTGTCCCATTTTTTAAATTTACAAACTTTTTGTCCCATTTTTTAAATTTACGAACTTTTTGTCCCATTTTTTAAATTTACGAACTTTTTGTGCTATTTTTTAAATTTACGAACTTTTTGTCCCATTTTTTAAATTTACGAACTTTTTGTCCTATTTTTTAAATTTACGAACTTTTTGTCCTGTTTTTTAAATTTACGAACTTTTTGTCCTATTTTTTAAATTTACGAACTTTTTGTCCTATTTTTTAAATAAACGTAAAAAAAGATCCCATTTTTTAAATTTTTCATAATTATATTATTATACTCTATTTTTGGATAAAAGAGTTGACAAAATATATTAATATTGTATTATGATAAATTCAAAGTCCCGAATTTAGTTATTATGAAAAGGTAAACATTCTCATAATTAATATAGAATATTTGTAAACTAAATACTATTTCAAACTTATAAGAATCTTTAATTTAAAATATGATTTAACCATTTCAAAAAAGATGGTAAGATAAATATTTTTCTTAAATTAGTATTTTATATAATAAAAAATTATAAAATTTGTGAATTATTTACGAAACATCTAATATTCGACATTCTTCATTAAAGAGATATTTAATTAAATAAAATCATAGGTTGCTAAATATTTAAACCTACTTTTAAGTTAGTTAATGTTATAAAAATAACTTTATTAGTTAATTTTATTATAAAACAGATAATAAAATAAATTTAAAATATATTTTTCAATAAACATTAATTTTAATATTTCTAACTTTGGATATAAAATTTTTTCACTAAGAAATTTTTGATTTAAATAAAGATTATTATTCCAGTTTAAAAATATAAACTTTTAAGGCTATAATTAAAATGTGACAAATTGTAATGTATTAATTATATTTTACATCACAAGATATGAATCTAATATTTTTATTCTTTATTTTAAATTTGGATCACATTTTGATCTTTAATTTTTTATTATTTAATTATATTCATGCTACTGATTTAGATAATAATTGCTTAATTATATTTATTTTTTTTTGTATTTTTAAATTTATTATTTTGTAAATTTAGTATATTTTATGGTTTTTAAAAAAAATGAATAATTTAATAAAAAATTTTATTGTGAATTGCTAATTACTATTATTTTGTAAATTTACACTATGTTTATTTTCCAAAGCGTTGAAAAAATTAATTGAAATAAGTTATAAATATAAATATACAATTATTTCTTAAGAGATTTTATATTATGTAACTTAAAAATATAAAAATTACAAAGAAAATAACAGAAAATAACAGAAAATAAAACATTTTATTTTAAAGTAATGAAACTCTAACCAAATTGCATATATATATTTTGAATTATTAGTAAATTTACTGTATAAACCTAAAAAAACTTATTTAAACCATTTATTAAAAAAATTTTAATTACTAAAAATTATTTGATTATTAATATAAGTTTGAGAAAGAGCCTCTTGATTTTCTTAAAAATTATTTATAAAATATTTGAAAATATTTATCAACTCTTGACTGTAATTAATTTATTTTAAAAGAACAAATTTCATGATATAAAAAAATTTATGTTAAAAACTTTATCAAATTATATTTTTAAATTATAAATATTATTATTATTTATTCATTTAATAAAAAAACATTTAAATAACAAGTTTAAATATACTAACTCTAATAAAATATCTGTTCTTATATTAAAATATATTTAAAAAAACTAAGCTTAATAAAAAATAGAAAAAAAAATATGAAATTCTGTAAAAATTAATGTTTTTAAATTATTAAGAAAAATTAATTTGAACTTTTTTATTATAGTTTAGTATAATATTTACAATTTATAAGTATTCCATACATAGCAGGTTTGATATAGTTCTAAATTGATTAAATTCTAATTTTTTGAAAAGAAGAATAGTTTAATTAATTTTGTGACCTTTCAATTTAAGCATTATCTGCAAAGGAAATAAAATATTATAAATTAAAACAATCTTCACTGAGAAATTATGGGTTTATCAAATATACTCCTCTTAAATAATATGTATTAGAAAATAAAATTCAAAATATACGTTTCATTGATCGAGTAAATATACTAAACATGTATAAAACTCAAAATATGTCTTATAATCAAAGCGTAATAATTTTTTTAAATATTGTATGAAATTAATATGAAAAGATAAACCTAACAATTGCATCTTTCAAAAATAATATTATATATTTATAAAATATTTTTATTATATTCTATTTCACACAAGTATAAGAAGAGCATTTACAAATATAATATATGAATGAAATTTATTAACCTTAAAATAAAAATTTTTATTTTTTCTTACTAAATATATAAAAAATTTTTAAACGTTTTGAGGTACCGTCATTTATTTTTTTTAGTAAAAATTTAATTTTTTATATCAAGTAATGAATTTTCAGATATAAATAGTTATGAAAAAATAGAGTAATCCTTGATTTGGTATATACAGTGAAATTCGTTTAAAAAGAAGTCGATTAAAACTAATTCTGTCACTAAAACCTAATTTAATATTCCTAGTTTGTTCTTTTTTTTTTAGTTTAAAAAGTAAAAAATTCCTTTTAAGTGTTAACTGATAAACAAAATAATTTTTTTATTACCCTTAATAAGGGTTACCATAAGGTAGAAGACATCAAAGTTGAAGAAAAAATATAAGATACTTTGTGAGCTTGATACTGTAAAAACATAAGAATCACTAGAAAGAATATATAAAGTATCTCAACCAGTAATGCATACATCATAAACAAATAGGAATAATTGGTCTGTATGGTAGGCTGAAGATCGTCAAGGAAGGAAAAATTAAAGAACCCTTCATTTGTTGTGATTGAATAGAAAATACTGGAATGTTCAAGGTTCCAAGATAAAAAAACATACGAATTAACGGGCACGTATTATAAAATTTAGCAGACGGTATAGGCAAGTATGTAAGGGTTGAAAATTGTCAAGAAAATACGAGCTGGATTGCAAGATTTAGAAAAATAAACTCAAAATTATGTCAGTAATATATCTCAAGAGTCTAAAGGTGTCAAATTATTTGTTTTAGAGTAGTAATTAAGAATTTATAGAAATCAGAAAATCTTACTATGAAAGAAACTTATTTAATGCTGAAGAAACAGTACTGTTTTATCTCATATTACCTACGAAAACTCTTTAATTTAAAGGCAAAGTTACCTTTGGTAAAGAATTAGAAAAGATAGTCTTAAAAGTTTAACTTTGTACAAGAATGATGAATGAAAAAATTTTATCACTTATATTTGGGAAATATTTTAAGTTGAGATGTTTTTAAAATAAAAAAAAAAAGAAATGTAAAATATTGTGCAAATAAAAATGCATGTGTGACCTTAGAAATATTTAAAACCGTTTTATTGGAATCGGATGCGGAACTTGGAAAAACCTGTCAAAATATCTGTCTTTTTGTGAATAATTGCTGCTCACAACAGAATATAATTGAAATTCAACCAAACGTTAAAAAAGTTTTTTTCTATCTTCAAATACAAAAAGGATATCACAGAATATGGATGCCGGCGTTACAATTAATTTAACAGTGTATTAAAAAAATTGGTAACAGATTTTTTAAAAGCCACAAATATAAATAAAATACTTAAATAAAAATTGTTTGATGCTATCAAAATGATACAAAACAGCTTGAAAGATGTAACTGACTATACAATAAATAATTTTTCTGATCATTGAATGATTTTTTTTTGTATAAATGACCACCTAATCTCGGATACAGAAGCATTTTTAAAAAATTTGTTAATGATAAGTCAAAAGATTTATCAGATATTTTCAACTCAGAGAATGATTTGAATAAGTTTTTGAATTTTGACAAATACATTCAAACAAAAATTATCGTAACTGATTAGGAAAAATCTGAATTTATTTTTGAAATTTTGGAAGATAGTTCAATGCCAAAGCATACTGAAGTAAAAATTGTAAAAACGTTCGAAGCAATCAAAACAACAAAAATGATTACTTCTTAGAAGCGGAAAATTTAAATAAATTGTAAAAACTTCTAATGGGTTAAGATTATTTGCACAGACAATTTACAAAAAAGAATCATGCAATCAAAAATAACATACGATTTGGTTTTTAATAAATAAAAATAATTTTCTAAATTTTTTTTAAAAACAATAAAAAAATTGTTTCTTATACAGAAAAATATCGCCTAAATATAATATATTTTGTACTTCGGGTATAATTCTTTAATAGCCGCTTCTACTATATACAGAACTATTTTTTTATAAAAAGCATCCTGTATTTTGATTTTTTGAAAAATTATATTCTATCTAATTAATATTCAAGTTTTTAATATTAAATTTAGAAATTTTCTACTAAATAATATTAATAAACAAATAAAAATTAACTTATAATGATAACATAGTATTTCAAAAATATATAGAACCATAAAATTAAAACAATAACAATTTATGAAATATTACTATTATGTAAAGTCGATAAACATAATTATTGTACCATTTTAATCAACTAATTAATTTAATGTTGTAATAAAATCATTTTTCTAACAAAGCTTCATTAGGGAATTAATTATTAATTTAAAATTACGGTAGCATTAAATATTTTTAAAATAGATGAAAAAATATAATTTAAAACCTTTTAGATAGAGAATAATATTCTTTTACATTAGAATATTCATAAATTAAAATTATGCTTTGAAATTATAAATATAAAAATAATGATCTTGGATAATTTAAAGCTCTAAAGAAAGAAAACTATTCATTTTTATGATCTAGTTATAGCAGTTTATCAGCTCTAAATAAAGAAAATAATATCAATTTATTTGTAATTCTTATTAAAAGTTAAAAAACTACATTTCAATTTATTTTCCTTAACATAAATATAGATATATATACATCTAAAATATGATTTAATTTAGACTATTATTATTTATTCCAAAATTAAACTTTAGTATAGAAAATAATTAAAACAACTAAAATTTAAGAATTTTATCTGTGGATATGAAATCAAACTATAAAAATTTATTTATTTGATGCAAAAAAGAATAACCATAAAATAATCATATTTCTGAATTTATTTACAGTAATAAAAAACTTTAGGTGAATATAAACGTAACAATATTTCAAAATTTATTGATAATTTTTTATGTATCAATTAAATTTGAAATTTTTATTTATCAAGTCTTAATATAAATTCATTAAAAAAAATATTTTATGATAAATAAATTTTAAAGGAATAGTAAAGCATTTTTGATAAATCTTGTAAAAATGAAAAATCCATTAAAAAAATCTTTGTATTTTTAAATATTTTATTCTAAATTATAATGAAACAAACTTAGAAATTATTTTAAAAGAAAAGATTATTTTGAAAATATATTAATAAATTGGCTAATTAAATAAAACTATAACAGAAGAATTGAATATCCAATTTAAGTAACTTTATATTATATAAATACATATTTACACACAATTTCATTAAGAATATTTTTATCAAACTAATTTTTAATTTACAATTCTATTTATAATATTATAAAAGTTCAATTTGCCTTTTTTTATTCTTGTAAAAATTGTCTTTCCTAACCAAAATTTAAATATATATTTATATGTCATATATGAAATAACTAGACCCTTTATTATATTTATACGTTTTTTTATATTAAAATTAGTGTGTATTCATCTAAATATTTCTCAAATGTGCAAAATTTTATGGAAAATAATTTTTAAAAAAGAATATCTTATTTATTAATATTATATATCTATAAAAATTGGCTTGCACTTATTTCTAAATAAACCATCATTTCTAACGATAAATTAATTTATTATTTTTCCCTTCATAATAAAATTTAAAAATCTTGCAATTTATAGCACATTTAATTTAATAAAAATCTTAGGAATAAATATAATATGAATAATAATTTATTAAGTATATGAAATATTAAACCCATTCAGTTTATCCATTTTTACTACCATAGAAACATAATACAAAAAATAATAGTTACTTTTGAGTTATTTCTTCGTGTTGCTCTATACAAATCACATTATATTGTGTAATAGTCTTTTATTTGCGGGTATATAAAAAGATTTTTAAGATTCATGATGTTATAAATTTGGTTTGGTATTTTATAACAAAATCCAACTAGTTTAAAAGATAAAAAACATATTTCATGTAATTATCTGTATAATTCATATAAATGGAAGCATACTTTTTGATATAACAGATATAGGTTAATCCTAATTTCTTTACTCAATATGTTCTAACAATATTTTTTTTATTAATTCTTTGAACTCTCATTTTTAGCCATTAGTACAGTCAATTAGCTAAAGTTTACCACTTTTAGGAGACATTAAAATTTGGGTAAACTTGGTAGAGTTAAAAAGTAAATAAATTAAAAAAGCAAAAACAAAAATAACTTTTTTAATTTTTTAATGAAGTAATCGGTTATATTTCAAGCTGATTTTTGTTTCTTCTTATTATAAATAACTTTTTCTAGGGGATTTTATAAATAATTTATAAAAGTATCTGCCTTGTTATAATTATTAAAAATATCGCTTTTGTTTATTTCGTAACTTTCAATTTATACATCAATAAATATTTTTAGATTTAAATAATTCTTCAAAAAAATCTTCTTTATCTTCCCTAAAAATTAGATCTTTATTACCTCAAGATCCTTCTAAAATAAAATCATTTTCATTGATGAATTCTTAAAGTAATAAATTAATTCTTGTTTCATCTTCGATCAAACACTCTGAATTTTTCATCTAAATTATTCTAGTCATTTTCAACTGAAATTGTTTGTGCTAGATATTTTGCTTTGATACAATAATTTTTTATTGTAGTAGCATATACATCATCTTAAGCCCAACTCGTGTATATTACTGCATCTTTTATATTTAGTTTTCTATAAAGATGTGTTGCATAACTAGAATCTTCTATCTTACTTACAATAATAGAAGTTATATAATTGTAAAATCAGATAAGGAACTTCTTATGAATCCTATATCTAAAGGCTGTTCATTGTGAGTGGAGTTTTTAAACCGAAATATTAATTGAATAAACTCAAGAGAATATGTTCTTTTATGACTAAGACAGTAATTTTAGTAAAAGCATTATTTTTCTTCCTTTTATCTTAAGAGTGGTATAAATATCCAATACACATTAATAGAAATCCAAAATTTTCATCCACACAATTTTATTAAATCTATATTGGCAGAGATTATTATGATTAAAATTTTTTAAAAATCCTTAGATTCGCAAACTTTCTTAAATATTCGAGGATCTAATTAATGCGAACTATCCATGTTAGAGAAATATTAATAAAATCCTATCTTTAAATTTTTTAGATCCGTTTCTGGCTTTGTAAATATAGCTCTTAGAGGGCATTATTATATAAAAAAGTGACGTTTCGTCACAATTATATATATTCTCTTTTAAATATTGCATCATCTTCAATTTAATCTCCTCATAGAACTCAATATGACCCTTTTTAAAATTATTACAATTTTGTCAAATAAGATTTTTTTCTGAAATATTGCTCTATTTTTAAAATTTGTAAAAATGACCGTTTGATGCTTTGAAATTTGTAATTTTACGGCTATTTGAATTGACTTTTTTTATATTTTAGTTATATACTCCTCCTTTACATTCTATATTTGATATAAAAAAAATTAGCTTGTTGTTTAGCTCATGGTTTATGTTTTTTCTATTTCATTATCTTGATTTGGTAAAGGGAGCAGTTGAATCATATATTATATCTATGCTATCCAAATTTATTTTTATTTATCTTCTGCTAATCAATTTATTAAATTTGGCTTAGGAGATTTTAGCTACTCTTGTATGACATTCACTTTGATATTTATTTGCATAGTCTATTATTTCTTTTTTTTCAATTATAGTTAAACTTTTTTAAAAAATTTGGTAAACTTATGGAGGAATCATATAAAATCAAGGCACAAAAAATTTAAAAAAAAAGTGGTAGACTTCGGCTTGGTCAATTTCGGAAGTGTTAAACATCGTTAGATTTAATGTAGTTAAATAATCTTCCTGTGTAATATTTTTGCATGAAAAAGTAACTCTTATGAAGTTGTACATTTATAGCTTATCCATCAAGATTTACTCCAATAAATTTCTCTTTTTCAAAAAGGGGTTAATTCACATATCACTTACCTAATACTATTAAAATTTTGGCTCATTTTATTTTTGTTCATTAAATATTCCTAGTCTATATTGAAATTATGAAAACTGTTTAAATATTTATATTAAAAACTTAAAAATAATTTTAAAATCAAGTCATTATCCATAAAAAGGATTATTTAAATGCAAACTCTTAGAAGTTAAAAATCGATTACTATATCCAAATAAAATCCATCTTTAAAGGTCTTTTGAATAATATATATGTGATTCTTCATAAGGGTTTACCCAATAGGGACTTTAAAATTGGTATAAGTATTTTCTCAATTAGAAAATCATTTTAGTTGATATAATTTGTTATAAGCTGTTCCAAAAAACTTATAGTTTTACTTAATTTTATTATTCGATTGTTTATAATATGCTTATATTAATACGTTATTATCTGAGGGCATTTTTCCTGCTATTTTATAACTAGTATATATTTTAAATTAATTTCGCTTTTAATAGTTTAAAAGGTAAATTAATTTTTATTTGAATACATTGTTGATTTTGATTTATTTATTACATGGCTATTCAAGATGTAAACATCTTGTTAAAGATTACATAGATTAAAATAGCCTTTAAAATAGAAGTTATTTGTATTTTATATTTCAAAAATTTTTAGTAAACTATTAATCTTAGCAAAATAAAAATATTTCTATATTAAATTTAAATAATTCTAATTTCTTAAAAGGTCACTAAAATTAAATTAAAGATAAAACTTCTTTGCTTTATAATAGTAATATTTTTAAGATTTTTTTATTTAATCAAATATCATAATAATCATAATTTCAAGAAAGTAACAGTACTAGAATTTTTAATGGTATATTTATATAAGGAATTATAATTGCTAGACATACCAAATAAACATTTATCATGTGACGCGGTAATTATAAAAATATATCCTCTTATTCTTTCATTATAATTTATTTAATATAGAAAAATCACAGAATAATTGAAACTAAATATAATAATTACCCCAAAAATTTATAAATAAAGAAACAAAATAATAAAAAAATTAGTTTTAATTAGTCAGAAGAAGATATTAATAATTTTATTCAAACTAAATCATTTGTTATAATCGAATTAGTTAGATGTTAAAGAAAGTATCTTTTAAAAGCATGATTTTGACGTAAAATAGCTAAAGGATTCATAATATTTTCATTATATTAATACATCAATATTCTCATTAGATAAAAGGACTTTCATTGTATTTATTTTAGAGTTTTGAAAAAATTTCTACTATTTAGGGAATATTTAAGAATAAATATATCTGTGGATTTATTATCTTAAAATAGAAATCAAGAAACGTTTAATAATATCACAGCTTGATATTAAAATAGAATTTTTTACGTTATATCCTTAAAAATACACAAAATATTTTAGAAAAATGGCTTATGTAAACCAAAAAAGTTTTTTATACTAAAGTATCTTATTTACTTATTTAATTTAATTTAAAAAGTAACAAAAAATAGCAAATGATTATAACAGTAAGGAAATTAAATTTAGATACATGCATATGTTGTTGAACAAATTTTTGTTCTAGAAAAAAAAGTTTTTATATTTACAAGACAATATTGAATTTTATTTTTATCAAAAAAATCAATAATTTATTGAACTTTATAGAATATTTGAATCAAATTTTTAGTATTATTTAATGATTTAAAAAATGTATACATAACCAATACAATAAATCAGATTAAGAAATCTAATTAAAAATATTAACAATTAAACAAATAAAAAATAATTCTGTTAAGCCTTCCCAAATTTTTTTTTCATTATATTAGAGTACAAAAATATATAAAAACAAATTGATATACTTAATTACATATGAATATATCGAATGAACTAACTATAAAAAATAAATTGAAAATTCACCTTATTTAAATTTCCTGTAATTAAAAGTTTGGATTATTTACAACATTAATTGAAATTCATTTATAAATTTTTAAGATGAAGAAATTTCTGAATATTTAAGTTTGTAATAAAATAAATATTTAATAGTTTTTACTGAATGTATTGGATTTGAAATGAAATTTCTCAACCAATTTTATTTCTTGATTAACTCCGCAGGGTATTAAAATGCTAAAGGTATATTATTTTGCTTCAGATAGTGTAATGCGTACTAATTTCATAAAATTTACATAGGTAACGCTTAAAAAAACTAAGGTCTAATTTAAAATATATTAAATATTAAAGCTGTTTATAAATTAATTATTAAAACATAAAACTTTTCTTAATCAAAAAAAATATTTTTTTTATAAAATTAGAATCTTTTATAAAATAATCCTATAGTCTAGATAACCAATACGGTAATGTATGAATTTTGAAGGAAGGAGAAGAGGACGACAAATTTTAATGTGAAAAAAATATTAAAAATAAGATTTTATTGCATTAACTAATTAATCGAACCTAGCAGACTGACTTTTCAATTTTAGATTATACATATATTCAAATTCTTTAACATAAGTAATAACTAGGGCAACTTTTGCAACTTTTTAAATTTTTCTGCAACTTTTTGCACCTTTTTTTTGCAGCTTCAATGAGTCAAAATAATTTCAAAATTCAAAGTTTAATACGTTTTAATACTTCAAAGTATAAAAGTTAATTCTTTATCGGCCCATCAACCTAGCTATTTTGTAGTTTATGCTACTGTTAAGTTAATTTTAATCGTAAATCTTCTGTTGAAAACCATAGAAAGAGCAAAAAACACGCAGAAAATATTATTTTGCTTGGAGAAAAGTCTGTTAATAAACAGACGTTTAACAGTGATCCAAATAAAAAATTCAACTTAAAATTAGTTGATGCACTTTTATCAGCAGACATCCCATTTTCTAAATTTTGAAACAAGAAATTTATTGAATTTTATAGTTGTACGGAATATGTATTTCCATCAGAGTCACCAGCAAGAAAATTGGTTGAAAATCTCTATGAGTCTAAGCTGAAATCACTCAAGGAATTATTTTTTGAGGAAATTTTTTTATTATATTTGATTAATCAGAAATTAAAAGTAAAAAAATACTTCTAGACTCTTGCTGGATTATGCAGTTCACCACAGACAAATTTTTTGATAAATTGAGAAGAAATATAAGAAAATATCACTTATTCGATAGTCAATAAAGTGATTTTTAATTCTCTTAGTAAACTAAATGTATCATTAGATAATTTGGAATTGGTAATTTCTGATTCAGCAACTTATATGTCAAAGGTAGTTGTTAATTTGAAATTAATTTATCCAAATATTTTTCACATAAAATGTTTAGCACATCTAGTTCATAATTGTGCAATGAATATAAAAAAAATATTTTCTCAATATTAAGGATTAAATAACATCAGTTAAATTTATTACTTTTAAAAACAAAACAAAAATTTAATCAAAATTTAATGAAATAGGAAAACTACCAGCTGGTATAATTACAAGATGGTCAAATTGGTTAAAAGTGACAATGTATTACGCTAAAATCTTCATTTAGTAAAAAAAAATATTGATTCGTGTAAAAAAGCAGGTATTTTGAAGGAAAAAGCAAAGATATTAATAAATTGCTCTTCTTTAGCATATGATTTAGTTTAAATCAAAGAATGTTATGTAAATTTAATTCAAATTCTTGAGAAATTTGAAAATTCTTTTTACGATCTTATGACTGGCTATGAAGTCTTAATAATCTTGATTTTAAATCAGATCCTGCAAGCATTCTAAATTTAAAAAAAAAACTTGAAAGCAACAATATAAAAACTTTGGCTTTGATAAATAATACAAACATAAGCCCTTATAGATATTTGAACTTAATAAATTGCCCTCCAACATCTATATCAGTCGAAAAAAGTTTTTCTATGCTTAAAAAGCTTCTTGCAAAAGATCAAAATTTCAGTAAAGAAAATTTCGTAAAATATTTTTTTTGCTATTATAATTCTAAATTGATTTATAAGAAAATATTTGATGATTCAAATTCTGATGAAAAAAATATTAACAAAAATGATAATTAAAATAATCATCTTATTGCTTTCTATATTTTTAAGTTTTTTTAAAATATTTTTAAATTTACACAAATAAATTTTACACTTATTTAAAATCGTATTTTTCATTTTTTAATTGTTTTTCCAACCTTTCATGATTTTTTTTAATAATTTTGTTCCTTTTTTATCTAATTTGAAATTATTTATTTTTTGCAACATTTTTGCAACTTTTAGGTTTCCCTAGTTTTAACATTATCAAGTCATAAACTGTCTTGATATTTATTTTTCCTACTTGAGAAATGCTATTATTTAAGACTGAAACAGCTTTTTCACATCTTCGCTTATTAAATCGTAGTTTCAAGTCCGTTCGGTGCCTGATTAAGCCTTTGTCTAAATTAAGCTTACTATCTCAAAAAGAATATTGTATGTCATCTATTTTTATTATACCATTACCAACAGAAAAATCAAATGTTTTCTCTTCGGTAATAGTTTCGCTAATGATATTTTTTTTTACATTTTTATCGTTTTTTTTTCAAAATAAAAATAATCTGTAAATTTTTCGTCATCCCCCTTAACTCATAATGTAACACCAATTATAAATATAGTTATCAAATTTTATTTGAAATATTAATAAAGTAATATTGAAAATTTATACAAGTGGAATTTACTGAATTCATTGATTATTGAAGTTTAAAACTGATTCTGTTAAAAGATAAAGTTACGGTTGTTTCTATAATTATAGAGATGAATTTTTTCGTTTAAATTTCTAAAAATCTTTATCTTTTTTTATTACTTTAAAAGGTTTGTGATTAAACATAAGTTTATTATAATTTTTACTACAGTAGATAGTTAATAGAAATTAATGATACAATTTCTTCGTTCAATATTTGATTATCAATAAATCATTTTAATTTGAAATCACATATATATCAGTCATTTTTAATTTTAGAGATGTATTTA
This sequence comes from Ceratonova shasta, assembly GCA_918559645.1. Lineage (NCBI taxonomy): Eukaryota > Metazoa > Cnidaria > Myxozoa > Bivalvulida > Ceratomyxidae > Ceratonova > Ceratonova shasta. Next base: position 27,108 of record CAKKLC010005192.1, on the reverse strand, counting down.
GTACTGGCAAAATAAATAATTTATTTATAAAAAATTGTAATAATAGTTCAAGTTGATAATTTTATTGAGTAAGAATTATTTTAAAATAATCAGTATAAAATTCTTCAACAATGTAAATACCTTTGTAGACATTTATAATTATTTACTCAGATCATTAGTATATCCCCATAATTATACAATGATACACTGTCAGTTTATATAATTTCCATCCCAGAGAAAAAACATTTAATTGTAAATGATTGTCAAGTGTAAAATTAATAATATTTAAATAGAAAACATAAAGTTCAGTATCCGTTTATTAATTCGATGAAAAAAAAAATTTCTAAGTCAATCAATAGTTATTATCCCATAAAATTACTAGCTAATTTCAATTTTTTAAATTAATTGCTTAGCCTTTATTATAAAAGCTTATATTATTTACAATTTATTACTATATAATTGCTCATATTCAAAAATTCTACACCTTATAATAATTTATTCTAATTTTTTATATTTCATTTAAAAATATTTTTACAGAAGTAAATTATCTATCGTTAATCTTCGTAATAATTTAAGTTTTAAAATGTCTTCCAGCGGTGATGTAGTAGAATACGCAAGGTTTTTCTCTTCAATGGGTATATCATTTTCAATAATATTTACTGGTAATTAATGAATCAAATTATTAGCTTTTGGAGCTTCATATGCAACATCAAAAGCCGGAATAGCTATAACGTCGGTTGGAGTTATGAGACCGGAATTAACAATGAAAGCGTTATTGCCTATTATTATGGCTGGTATTATTGGTATCTATGGTTTAATTGGAAGTGTTGTTATTTTCACCCAACGTAAAGTTTTTTATTAATTAATGTAGTTAATTCATCGGTTTTGACTATTGAAAAGGCTTATATGCATTTAGGTGCTGGGCTTTGTGTTGGATTAAGCGGTTTGGCATCTGGGTTATGTGTTGGAATAGTAGGAGACGCAGGAGTTCGTGCGTTCGCTCAACAACCGAAATTGTTCATAATAATGATATTAATTCTTATTTTCGCAGAAGTTCTTGGTCTTTATGGATTAATTATAGCAATAATGATGACTCTTAGCTAAAAATTGTTATTTAATATTTTGATTTGTGAAAAAAAAATAAAAAATATTTAGATATTTTTATTTAATAATTATTAAAGATGCTCATTTTTTCTTTTTAAAACTATATAAGTTTTAAATTTTTGTGTAGCAATAAACATAAGAAATATAATTTATTATAAAAGTGTACTGTTTATAAATATCTACTTAATTAAAATATATAAAACTGAGTATATTCAGTAAGAATGTTTTTTTAACTTCAATTTGTTTAAAAATACCTATATTAAATAATAAGATGTATTTTTATTTTTAACGTTTAATATCCATATTTTTATTATAATAAAAATTATGTAAATTCATGTATAAATAATTTTTTTTTATTCGTCTCATACTATAATACATTAACAATAGAATCCTGGTTTCCTTTCGTATATTTTTACGTTATTTATTATATTAGAAAATGTGATTTGTATAACACAAATCATTAATTTAACTAAATTGAATCGGTCAATCATACTAAAATTTGATAAACTAGATCACTTTAATCATCCTGTTCCATAAATCGTATTAAGAAATATTAAATTTGAATGTTTTTCTTTAAATAATTGATTTAATTTATATTTTAAAATTGGTCGTAACTATATTTTTTTCAATTAATACATAATCTATAGGTCAATAAGATATATTTTGATTAGAAAAATGACTATTTTTAACGCTATGCTTTTGAGATTTCAATTATTGAAAATTGAAATTATTAATCATCCTATTATTAATTTTTAAATATTGCAATTTATAAAATTAAGGATATTTACATTAATTTGAATTTATATACGTGTGTATTAATGATAATTGTACTTTTTTTTAAATCCTTTAGTTAGAGTATTTAATACATCTAATAAAAATAATATATTTATATTTTTGTGATTTTTTTATACATAAAAATAAAGAAGAAATGATTTACGTAAGAAGAAAGTAAATTATTTTTTTTATATTAATTATCAATTTAAAATTCATTTATTATAGTTTTTGTTTATACTTGCAATTTGTTTTTTTAACATTTTCAATTTTATTTTTTTCAATTTTTACCTCAATATATAGTCTCTTTTTATGTTAGTTATTTTCTTTGATTTTACATGTGTAAAATAGCAGGTAGTTTCTATTTATTGAATATAAAAAAATTGAAAATTTTCCAAATTCTTCCATTATAATAAAATTATAATAATAAGGACAATAATTTATTAGAAGCAATAAAAACTAATAATTTGGGAAATTAGGAGGGCGTATAAAATGCAATTTTTTGCAATTTTTATGATTTAAATTCAATAAAATTGCATTTATTTTTTACGCTTCATATGGGACGAATAAAGGAAGAAAGATACATTCAAGTAACAAAATATGTATGACTTCATAAAAATTAATTTATACATACCCCGAAAAGAGAGTTGTTTTGCGGAATATTTTCATGTGTTGTCGACTCAACAAGAAAGTCTAATGTGAATTTACATAGGGCTACAAAGGAACATATTAACTCCAAAAAATCCAAATAGTCACAAACCAATATCCCTACTAAAAGCGATGATAAAATAAAAAAATTAATACAACTTTTAGTGAAAGCAGACATTCCGCTCCATAAATTACGAAATGATAGCTTTCAAAAGTTTATATCTGAATTAAATGGACCAATAATACCAGCTTTTCTACTGCATACTATCATGATGTTGATCTTGCTTCTAAACATAAATTAGAATTAATAAATTATTTCGAATGTGGTGATATTTTTATTGTTATAGACGAAAAAAGAAATTGAAAAAAATGTATGTAAACGTACATGCCGCGAGACTATAAACTCCAAATAAAATTTTTCTTATCGATTGTATTGAGCTTAGTATGAATCTAAATTCAATCATCATAGAACAATTAGTTTGTGATGCACTTGAAATAATAAACGTTAAAAGAACAATTTTGGCCCGAATCATATCGGACGCAGCTTGCTACATGGTGAAAGATGATGAAGAGATGAAGAAGGAAATACGTGATCTGGTACATGTTTTATGCCTTGCCCATTTGTTGCGTAACGTGTCCGTGAGAATAAGAGAATCTTTTCAAGGTTGGATTTTTTAATTGTTTCTATCAAAGCATTAACTTTTAAGAATCGTTCAATTTAAATTATGTTTGAAGAAATAAGGATGTCGCCTAATGTAATAATAACACGTTGGTATAGCTGGTTGAAGGCCTTAAAATATTATGCTGATAATTTACTGATTATAAAAGAGATATTTCTAGGTCTACACGATAGCGAAATCATTGTTTCAATTGCAAAGTCGGCTGTATTACAATCTAACATTGTCAAAGATCTGTTTGAAATCGGATGTTCTTATTGTTATTTTATTGAAATTTCAGATAATTTTGAAGAATCTAAATATAATATCATGACTGGGTATAAAATAATTTTAAAATTGGATTTTACAATTGATAAATCCGATATCAAATAGTATATTAAAGCACTATTAGAAGTAAACGACATTTTAAAAATCTTATCTTTAGATTATAAAGAAAAAGTATCGCCATGAAGTATGTTCTTTTGAACAATTGCCCTCCAACTTCTATAGTAGTTGAAAGAAGCTTGTCGATGTTTAAGAAACTAATGGGAAAAGAAGGTTACTTTCACGGAAATAATATTTTAAATTATTTTGCTATGTAATTCAATAGTAAAGTAGCAGCTTATGAATAAAAAATAGTAGAAAAAAACATTGAGGAGGATAGCAGGGAGAATGAAAAAACAGAGGAATCAACTGAAAGTGAATTCATACGAAGAAAATGTGGTAAAATATAAATGCAATTTTTCTATAGATTTCAAATGCAATTTTTAAATTTAAAATACAATTTTTTCGAGATTTTAAATGCAATTTTTGGACGCCCTAGTAATAAGTAATAATTTTTTTTAAAGTAGAAAGATAAATTAGTTTTTGAGAGTTAGTTTATCTTTAATTATAATCTAAATAAGTAAAATTTCAATTTTCTATACATAAAGTATCCTTAAAAATATTCTTATTTCCTTATTTCCTCAATTATTTATGTTTTATAAAATAATATAAATAGTTTTCTATCAAATTTAGTCTCTTTTGAATAAATTTATAGTTGAATCATAAAAATATGACAACATTTAGATGTGACCTTAAACACATTTTTATTTTTATTTATTAATATTTTAATTGAAAATTTTAAAAATTAATATAAATATTTGAAATTTATTTGAAATTTTTAATATTTTAGTATCAAACAAATTAAATCTATATTAAGTGAATAATTGAATCATCTAATTTAAAAAAAAATTATTGTAATATCATTTTTTTAAATAAATTTAAGAATTGTGGTATTTTTAAAAGAAACCTTAGGAAATAATTCTAAATTGTTTCAATTATTGGTATAATATATTTTTAATTTATAGTAAAATATTACAAAACCTTTAAGAGTCCATTTAAAATAGTTTATATTATTTCTTTAACTTGGTAACCATTGGTTAAAAATAATTAATAAATACTAAGAAATATTAAAAAATATTTGATTTTTGAAATGAAATTATATTATATTATATTATATTATTCAAGTAATATTTGATACCGTCTAATAAGGATATTATCTCAATTAAAAAAAATTTCATTGATGTTCAATTTTTAAAAGGAAAGTTAAATTTTTGATTATGCAAAAATAATTGATTGTTATTATTTGAACAGATGTAACAAATTGACAAAATTGAGTTCTTGAAGAAACAAATTATGATTATAAATATTTGATCAATTTAAAACAAGAAATATATCCAACATAAATATGATTTCTGTGTAATTTAATATATGGTGATAAGTACTTTCTAAATTATTTTTTACTAAACATTATAAAGGCAGTTACAAATTTTAATAAATTTTATAAAGGAATGAAATTATACATAAAATAGATCTTCAAACTTAATATTATAAAAAAATTACAAAAATAAACACAAATATTCTAAATTACTTTCTTTTAAAATAATAATATTATTTAACTTTAATTTGATATTTTTATCATAAAAGATGTGTCAGAAATACTGACTAATTTTTTATTTGCTAGTGTATTCCTAAAAGAAGATCATATATTACAAAGTAAATTTTACAAGGCAAAAAAAAATTCATCCATAAATTGGTTTTTGATTTAATTTTTTTAGTAATTTTATTAAAATTACTATATTCAACTTCATAATAATATTCAAAAATTGTCGTAGTTTATTTAGATTTAGCAATCATTATTAAGAATTAATATTTCCACAATGCTTTATGAAAATTTATATTTTTATAATTCAAAAGATTTCTTTATTTAGGTACTACAAAGTCTTTTAATAATTTCTAACTTCAATTATGCAGAGATCTTTTCCAGATCTACGATAAACAGCATTAAATAAATAAATATAAATGATTGAATTGAATTATAATCTTAAATATTTGTTTTATATTCTGTATTAACATATTTCTAAATTTGCATTATTTTTTTTAGTTTTATTTTTACACCATTTTTTAAAAAAATTAGAACAATAAATTTGAAAAAAGGGTAAATGAACAAATTAACGTGTTTTTGAAAATAAAAAAATAAAATAATGGATGTATATTAAGAAAACAAATAATTAAAAGTCACGACATCTATAATCCTGAACAAATTATGGCAATAAAACTTACAAAATCCTATCTTTGTTATAATTTCTTGAATCCGACCACGACAATCAATTTTCTAGCAAGTGTTAACTTAATAAAAAATTAACTATTGTGTGAATGGTATATTTTCAAAATTAATTTTTTCTTGTTTTTGATAAAATATTTGTTGAATGTTACCGTTTGGTATGTAAAAAGGCATGTATTTTTACTTGATCTTTAAGAAAACATAATTTTTCCAGTGAAAGAAGATTGTCTCTCAGTATAATTTTAATTTTTTTTTATAAATATTTGAGTAGTTCTGAAAATTTGGATAACCCTTATGAGCTATACATTCATAAAAATTAATATAACGAGCCGTTTTCTATAGTTCGTGCATTAATATGCCAAAATATTTGCAACAAAAGTGTTCAAATTTGAGTAATTGATACGGAAGGAATTCCGAAAATAGTTGAAATCTACAAAAATATAACCGAGTGAGAATTGTAAATCAACAGTGGTTTGTTTGTGGTATAAAGAGAAATTTAAGATAAGTATTCATAGTCCCAGCAGAAAATAGAAATAACAAAACTATAATATCGATTCTACATGAGTATATTTTGCCTGTTATTACAGTAGTTACTGATGAATGTAGATCGTATCAGGCAGCTGTGAGGAATTTTGATGAAATTAAAAATCTTACAATAAACCCCTTAATTACTTTTGTATATTTTAACTTAAGGGAAATAAACAAAAAAAATATCGAACGTCTTTGTTCAAGATCTAAATATTTTATTTTTAAAAAGTATGTAATTTTAAGATAAAGTAAAACTGATTATTTAATTAAATCTATGTGGGAAATTCCAATATTCAAGGATAAAGATCAATGCTATTTTAGTTATGTGCAAACATGATTAGAAAATAGTAGGAAAGGCTATATTCTTCTAGATTTTTGAATTCTCAGAAACTTTTTAATTTTTTCATTTACCTAAAAAAGTTGTTCTTTTTCATATAATTATAAAAACGAAAGAGATAAGTTTTATATGATTAATAATCAAAAATTACATTTATAGATGATCGTTACCTTTAATATTTTTATTTAAAATTTTATAATTACCAAAAACAACTGCAAAAAATGTTAACTTAGATTTTTATTCTTGGTATTTCAAAATTTGGTTATCAAACTATTCTTTAATTTTTATTCTTTTAAAATCTGTTATTCCTTTTTAAAATTCGGTATCTGTATAAGTTATATCTACATCTTATCATTTGTCTTTAATTTAATAAATAAAGGAATAATCTGATTATAATTCTATCGAAAAATTTTGAGATTATCGGTTTTTTAATTTAGTACCGGTTCAATGTATAATCTAATAAGTTTAGGAAAATATTTTCCAATATAAAAAAAATCACAATTAATATAAAGTTTGAAAAAAATTGTAAACAAAATATATATAAAAAAAACAAAAACAAAAAAGAATATTATATTATATTATATGATATAATATAATATAATATATATAAGTATTAATCTTCATATAAAATATTTTTAGGTATTTTGAAGTCAATTAATTATTTAGTTTAAATTCTTGAATATGAAAAATTCGTCAAAAAATATTTAATACGAAGTATGCTATTCATTTCCATTAAAAAAAAATTTGATTCTTTTTTGTAATAAATGTACTGATTTATGAAAAATATATGAAGGTATTGAATTGATTATTTCAGTTACTTCAACTCATAATTCTTTTATGTTTTTATATTAGTTTTTCTTAACTTTATTTTGATGAAATAAATAAATGTTCAATAGTATTAACATTAGTTGATTTAGAAGGCAAATATAGTAGATTTATTTCATTTCAAAAATAAAATCTATTAGATATTTGAGATTATGTTTAAACCACGGTCTTCTTGAAAAATAATATCATTATCAAGACCCAATTTGTTATCAAAATAATTTTGATTTTCCACATCAATTTGCTTATTATTAATTTAGTTTAATATTCCATCAATACAAACCAAATTATCTAAACATTTTGATGACATCAATCCCCAAATCATATAATTATTACCTCAATGCTTTATCATTAGTAAAATATTTCTCTTTTTGAGCATTTCTTTATGCTTTCTTAATATTTTAACCAATTTTTCAAAGATAAAAGAGAGTTAATTCTATCTGAACACTAAATAAAACTATTTTCCGAGCATTCAAAGTCATTTAAGACCATTCTTGTGGATTTTTGTAACGTCTTAGTATTTTAATAGTAGAAAAAAGTTGTAGTTTCATAGGATTAGTAGAATTAAAAGCAACTGAATATAGCCTTCTCTTAAAAGTTTCTTAACAAACCTTTTATTTGTTCTTTTTTTGAAATCTATAGCGATTTTATTTGAAGGTTTTTTTCATAGTATTTTAAAATTTTATTTAAAACTATGAACTCATTTTAAAGTCTTTGATTTTTTCTATTTTTTAACAACATCATGCAATATAGTTCTTCATATTTTGATATCTGATGTTTTTTTACTATGATTTTTTCCTTATAATATAATCTTATAATTTCAAATTAGTTTCAAATTCAGATTCTTTGTGATTCATTTAAAAAGAAAAATATTTTATTAAAGAAATCAATTAAGCTATAATCAATTAATTTACTATATAATTTATGAATTATTTTGTTGCTTAATTATTATTTAAATTTTTTATAGACTAAAAAATATCTACAAATATTTTGTTTATGATATTCAATATTTAAATTATATATTTTTTTTTTATTTTGTTTTTATATATGTATATTTATGTTGATTAGAAATTTTTAAAACTTTATATAAATAGGTAAAATTTTTTTGATTTATTTTGGATCAACTCCATTTCTTACATCGTATATCTATACCATATTACTATCATTTTATATAAAAAAACGAATAATCTGATTAGTATTCAAGCATAATATTTTCTAATTATCGGATTAATAATCTCTTAGATTTAATTGCAATAATTAATTTACCAACCTCAAATTGTAAAACGATAGTATAAATTTTTGGTTTAAAATGATCCTACTAATGGATTATATAATATGAAAATACAACATTATAAAAAATATTTTTGTTTCAAAAAATTCCTATAAATTAAGCTCTTTACCAATTTGTTTTAAACAATACATAAACCTCTATCTATATTTACATTTAATAATTCTGAAAAATACGTAATTAAATTATAAAGAACTCAGAAAAATTTATTAAAAATTTTTTTTTTGTATTTTTCCATTTTATTGATTACAACTGATATTAATCATAATTATAAATTATTATTTTTCATCAACACCTCTATTAAATATTATCAATTAAGTAATTTTACTTTCATTGGTTATTTTTTCGATCGGAACTAACCATTTTGAAAGTTTAATATGTATTGATAAAATCTATTTCACAAATTTGATCCAATTGCATTAATTTGTTTTGTAATTTTCTTTATCTATAATTATATATTATTTAAACTCCAATAATTTTTGTAAATGAAATCTTAATTGAACTTAGAATAGAATTTTTCTTAAATTTTCCATTCTAGTATGATCTGTTTGTTTTGTTATTTTATAAGCTCTAATAAATATAGCCAAGGTAAAATACTTTTAAACGGTATTTTCCTGTTTATATATAATTAAATCCTCTTTAGAATCTATTCTTTATTTTAGTTTTTCCACATTTAATGTTTTTTTTCTATTTAATCCACCTAAGAACTTTTAATAATTGAATGCTCAATATTAATATATAGCTCAAGGTTAAAATCTTAAATACTACTAATGCATAATTACAAAATAAGAAAACTTGTTAACTGTTGTATTTCGTAGAAAAGAAATTCTTAGGATTATTCTTTTGTTAACATAAAAAAAAGTATTGGCCGAATTTTTACTTTTTATACGCCTTTATTTCATAAACTCCGATTTATTTTTAACAATAAATATTTATTTTGTTAATAAAAAAAGCAAGAGTATAAAAACAATGATTGAAATAAATAACGTTATAGGCGGTTACTGATCGTGGAAAACTTGTGAGAGACACCAAGTATACTTTAAATGAAATAGTGTATCCTATTTAGCTACATTTGGCATCTCTATTACTAAACACTTAAACTATGTATTTAATATAAAATAATTTTTTTTATAGATTATGCATCTATTATTCAACTAAGTATATTTTATTTATATACTTCAGGTGCTGAAAAATATGTATTATATATTCTAATTACTATATATCAATTTTCTATCAAAGGAATGATATAAATACTTTCCTGATTTATACTTTGCCCATGACTAGTCTGGAAATCAAAATAACTTGAAATAATTATTTTAACTAATTTTTGATATATTTCAAACCAATGATTATATTATATTTAATGATATTTAGTTTATTCAATCGTTGCTTATTTATAATAAAGAATTAATATAATTTAATCAATCTGATTAAAAATTTTTGAGAATCTCTATAAAAAAAATTTTAAATAATTAAATATAACTTTATGAAATATATATAAATGTATATCAGATTTTATCAAAGAATAGAATATTTTTACAATGATAATTAATCTATATACAATTTTTCACTTATTAAGTAAATTAAAAACTTTATAACTATTTTCTTTTATTATATAGAATTAAAGCCTTTTGAAAAACTTCAAATGATTCTTATATTATAAATTTCTAGATTATTATCTATTAAACAAATTACCGATTATTATATTTGCATTATGTGGTCCAACACAATATTGTACAATATATTACAATTTAATTTATACTAGAAGCTGTAGATATTGTTCTATTTAATTATATTGATATTAAATTATACAATAAGATTTTTTAAAAAATTTATTCATGAGCTTAGTTAGTTGAAGAAAATTAAAAAAATTATTTCCTTTTGATTAATAATTGGTTATAGGTAAATTTAATAATTAATTTTTATGATTATTTAATAATTATTTGCTTGTTTATTAATTTTTCCTCGTTATTTATTAATTAATATAACTTTTACGCATTCTTTTATTAAAATACTAACTAAAAAATAGTTATACAAACAATTCAATTTTAAATGTTTTCGATTTTGTAGTTGTTGAAAAACTTAAAATTCAAATGAATATCTTTCTAACTAGTAAATTATAATAAAAAAATTTCGTGTATTTATAGAAACAAATCATTTAATTTATTTAATTTGAAAACTAATTTATCGATTCTTATATTTAAAAAAAAAGATAAAAATATTAACTTTTTAAAGCTATTGAAAAAATTTATAACCATGATCATATTCTTGATAATTTTAGTTTCTTTCTATTTTGCTTATATAAACTCAGATATTTTTATTGTAACAACTAATCATAATAGATTTTTATTCTTGCTAAAATATTTTCAAAAAAAATAAAATAAGACAGTTTACTTTTTGGAATCAACTTCATGTTAGAGTTTATTCTTAAATTGATAACATCCATAAGTTAACAATTATTAATGCTTGATATTATTCATATTCTTAAACAAATATTTTTATCATTATAAATTAAAGACATTAACATTTCCTTTTTATCGTTACATCAATTATTAGAAAATGTTGTATTTCAGAAATAAAAATACAAGTAAAATTTAAGAAGAAAATAGAAGACTAGTTCTGAATCATTTATGTAACTTTAATTCAAAGGAGAAGAAAATATAAAGTTTCGTCATTAGATTAATCATAAATCAGATTTTGATAACTACAATTAAATGATAAGAAACATTTGTTTTCAAGTTTCATCTAAATTGGATTTCAATAAACGCTTAATAATTTTTAAAACTAAATTTTTACTATAAATATTTATATAAATTAAATTATTATGCGTTTTTTAATGCTAACAAAATTAATTAAATGTCGCAACATTCTTATAAACGAATATGCGTATTTGGTTTTAATTATAACAAAATATTTAGTAATGTTTGAATTTAAATAGAGAAGGCGACAAAAATTTTACATTCAATTTTTATTTTTTTACCAAAAAAAAATCGCCTTTAATGAAAAAAATATGTACCATTAGCAAAACTATTACCGAAGAAAAAGCATTTAATTGTTCTGTTTGTTGTGGTCTAATATAAATCGATGATAGACAATGTTATTTTTGTGATAGTTAGCTTATTTTAGAAAAAGGTTAAATAAGGCACTGATTGGACTTGAGACTACGACGATATAAACAAAGTGTCGAAAAACTGTTTTAGTCTTCAATAATAGAGCTTTTGAAGTAGGAAATTTGAATATCAAGATAGTTTATGACTTTATGATATTAAATCCTGGTAGAAAATCAGTGCGAGAAACAGCACGAAGAAACTGATATTGACGCTAACACCATTGCTTCTTACTTCAAAAAATTAAGAGACATTTTTTCAGCAAGTTCTTAAAGTGTTAACGTTTAATTGAATGATAATCTTGAAGAATTTGAGGTCGAGAAAATGAACATCTATAGTTTTAAAAATAACTATGGCCAAGTACTCAAAGATCAAAAGTATTAGGTCATAAGTATTATAAGCAGAACAACGTCATAAATCAAATTGATGATTACAAAAAGACGGACAAAAAAAGTTTGCCACACTTTTATAACCACAAATTCTAAAATCTGGTAACAATTTATACTGATAAATGGAAAGCATATATTCGTTTATATGTAAAACGATTTTTCCATATATCTGTAAATCATAAAAAAGAATTCTTAATAGTAATGACAGATTAATTAACAAAATCAAGTTTGAAAGACTACGTAGAAGTCTAAAATCCAATCTCAAGAATAATTTGCAATTTAATGATGTAACTACTTGTTTAAAGAATTTGAATATTTATAATATAGAATTGAAATTTTCGTCTGCCAAGTATAATTTGATAGTTATGCAATAAAATCTTATTTTTAATATTTTTTTCTTAATGTATATTTTTGTCCACCGGCCCAGACCTAAAATTCATACATTACTAAAAATTTTATTAAGGTCGGTTAACATATATAAGATATATAGATTATATGTGTTTAAAAACTATAAAAATAATGAATACTTTCATAACTATTCCAACTATATTTATAAATATAATTAATAAATTCCTATCAATGAAAATTTATCATTTTAAATATAATGTGTTTCTTAAGATGATAAATTTATATTTATATTTTTCCTAATTTTAAATTAGGAACAAAGTTAATTGTAAGTTTAAAAAAAACATTGATTTTATGTAGATATTATAGTATATTAGTATAAATTTAAAAAATGAATAACTAAAAACGATTAACTTTATAATTGTTTACATTTTATAAGATATAAAAACATTTTAAATTTATTTAAATAATAAATCCAGAAAAATATATTTTTTAATTCTAATATTTAACAATAGAGAAAATAACTTAAGACAACATTTTTATTAATTACATAATTAAAATAATAATTAATTTCTAGTAAATTGAGATAAATAACATAATTTTTGATAAATATCAAAATTTTTATAATCAATTTAAATAATTTAATTCAAATATATTATTCCTTATATCTATTTAAAAATATTAACTATTATAAAGATAATAATGATAGTATTCTTAAAAAAAAAACAATCGGTTATTATGAATAACAATATACAATTGAATAAAATCAAAATCTTCATGGTCGAAATAACTGATAATAGAAAAACTAGTTCTATTAATTGTTGAATAAAATTAAGATATTAATATCAGAAAAGTGATCTTTTTCTAATGATTAAATAGAAGACATAATTGCTGATTAATTTTTAAAAATATTCAGTTTCCGTAATTGCCCTAATGTATCAAACAAATAGCTTACTGATAAGAGAATATTAATAAAATCCTTAAAAACCTTTTTAAACTAAAAAAAGTGGTATTTAGGACATTATAAATATCATTGAATATTAAACAAAGTTTAAAATATTATGTTGATGAAATATGCACTAAAAAAACATAAAAAATATTTATTAAAATGAGTCAAAAATACATTCGACATTGATACATCAGTAAGTGCATTCAATCATAATTTTTATTAGTCTAATAAAAATATTAACTATAAAATTTGGTACTTAGGCAACAAATTTTATTAAAATGATTTGGTTAAGAACTGCATATGCATCTAGCTAGCTATCTATCTATCTTTGAAGGTTAGGAATGAGTATAAAAATTCTATTTTTTGGGTCCAATTTAGGTTTTGGGATGTTTAAGTATAAGTAGACAAAAGTATTGGAAAGGAAAATTACTTATCGATATTTTTGGGAAGTAAGAAGTAAAATTATTTTAGTTGTCGCACCTATGAGCAAATATGTGATAGCTAAAAATTTACGAAAGAGATGTAGAAGGAAAGGCTTTATATTTATTGAAGGAAATTAATAATATATTTATCAATATTCAAATAGAATATTCTAATTTTTAACCTGAATAATATTTTGATTCACCATTCAAAAGATTTATGAAGCAGAAGAAATTTATTCGTATTAATCACAATATCTAGCTTTTTATCCTTAGTAATATAATCAAATAATTTATTTTTTTGAGTTCATAAAAATTCTTTAATTTGTGCTTAAGCTCAAATAAAGCAGAATTCGCAAGGTTAATAATTTATTAATGTGATAATAATTAGGATAAAAAATGTAGTTTTTGTTACTTAAAAATACAAATTTATAAAACAATTCATAATCAAGTTGAGAGACTTTTTTATAATATTTTTTCTTGTTTGTTTTTATTATATATATTTATAATTAACCTTGTATTATTGAATAAAAAATGATGAGAATAATAATATGATTTATAATAATTTGATATTAATAGTACTTAATTTATAACTTAAACTTAATTTTATATCTTATCATAGATTCCTTTATCTTTACGTTTACTAAAAATTTTGTATTTAAATATGGTTAGTTATAAGAAAATTAAAATTTTTAAGTTATTAAACAAATATATACATAATAGATTTGATAAAACTATATAATCAAATTTGTAAGAATTAATTAACTTAAATTTATCAAAAATAATGATTAATGCCGTTATTGTACTTATTTCAAAAAATAAAATTTTTTTATAATTTTAATACTGAAAATAGTAAATTTTTTTAAAAGAAAAAAATTGAATTTTATCATTTTTGTATTAATACACTGATTAGATTATTAAATAGTTTAAACTATCACCTTTGCTGTATTTTCCTTTGAATATTATTTCTAGGAAATAAAAATATTAAGATGACAACTAAACTCTTTAGACAAAATAAGAATCAAGAAATAATTATGAAATAGTTAATATTGATATAGTTCTTTAGATTTACTAATAATTCTTGTAAAATAAATTTCATTAAAAATGTTAAAAATTTTTTCGACAAATTATATAATAATTGGTTTACCAAGTCACCAACCGCGATCTTTAAAATATACAGAAACCTCGTTTTTTACTTGTTGAAAGTAAATTTTTCTCAAAATCGCTTTGTCTTTGTTTATAATTACTGCAACTAATATTTTTTCACCTTGAAAAATATTAAAAATATTCTTGGTCTAAAATTTCATATATAAAATAATTCCAACATGGTTCAAAATTTTAATTAAGTATAACTTAAGTCTTTCATTAGAATATATTTATATATAATTTTAAAACTTACAATAGAAATATGAATAAAATAAGTTAAAGTCCTTTTAAGAATTTTATAATTTGTTGATTTACTCATAAAAATATTTAAATATAAAATTTCATTTGATTCCTGGAATTTTTATTGATACAACTTTATTTGAATACTTTAAGGGAATCTAAGAATTAACGAATATATATATATATATATACATATATATTAAATTAATTTTATTCTCAATATATAATTTAACTTAAAAAAAGTATGAATTAATTAATCTAAGTTTCTTAAAGTTGTGATTTCAAGATTACTAAATTTATTATTTTTCTTCTTAGCTGTAAATCAAAATCTAATCAAAATACCTTTTAATTAAAATTGAAATATAAAAATAGGCGGTATTTTTGCACTAAAAGTACTAGTTATAAATACTTTAAATACATTTATTATTATATAGTTTTTTCTTTTAAAAAAAATATTTAAATTATTTATATACCTATTGTATGTTTTTTTAATAGTAAAATCTATTAGTGTAGTCAATATCAATAATTCCAAAATAATAAGAAAATTCTCATTATATATATATTATTATACAGTAGATAATTTGAATCTTTTACTTAAATGTTTAATAGAATAAATTTAATCAAATTAAACAATTTTTCATTCTTTAATTTCTGTAGATGCTATCAAAATTCATATAGAATATTATTTAAAAATAAATATTAAACATATAATTTATTTGTCAAATTTTTATGTTGAAAAATAATTTTTCTTATTCTAACATAATTTTTTGATGTAAAATTTAAAGATTTAATAGACTAATTTTAAAGACATATATTTACTGCTTATTATAAGTAATCAATTATATTCTTGAATTTTAAATATTTATTAAAAAATTCTAAAAATGTTGTGTATGAATTTGTGTTATATATATTTATATTATGTTTATGTATAAAATATTATGAATTAATAATAAATGAAGCAAATTAAAGAGTAATTATTAATCTAAAAATTTATTTTTATTCATACTTGCCAGTTTCTTTTTTTTTGAATTATTTTAATATATACAAGAATCTTAATTTTTTTTCTTAATAACTCTATGGTTTAATTGTTTTATTTTCTATTAATTTGCTCAAATTTTTCTTAGTTTATCCAAAATAATTATTTTTTCATTTGAAAATTTGAAAATTAGTAATAAAAATAGCCAATTTCCTAAATATTCTAATTCAGGAATTATTTATAACTTATTTAATAGTACTTAGATAACAACTCACCATTAATATTTCAAAAACCTTACATTTTATGATTTTAATTGAAACAAAATTTAATTTTTGAATACAGTAAATGAATATTTTAATTTTAAAGAATCCATTAGATTTGGTGTATAAAAATCTAGAAAAAAAATGATATTGGTTAAAATGATGTAACTAACTTTAATATGAATTAAAATACAAGAAAAAATTAAAAACTATAAAAAGATTGCCAGTATTTGATTAAAATAATTTAAATTTGATCCATTTAAACTACATATATTGAAGTTAAACAAAAAAACCTTTTTTTAAAATTTCATATTATTAAACTGGTTTTGATTAGTGTAATATTTTTATTATAAAAAATAAAAATAAATATATAAGAAAAAAATTACTAAATTTTTTGTTTTTTTTCTTCTTGAAGTAGGTATTCTTATATTCACTAATAGGGAATATTGAATATCTAATTATAAACTAAAGTTTATTGATTAAATCAAACATATAGTAAGAAAGCAAATGTCCTAATAATTGCTTTGAATTAGAAAAATACTCTGGTCTTTAGAATTACATCCAATAATATATGTATTTAATTAGGATTATTATAACTAAATTTGCATATATAATCGTTGTTTACTAATATAATAGTCTGGAATGATATAAAAACTAATAGTTAACAACAGCTGATACAAATTTTGAAAAATTATCAGAAGAATTTATTAAACTAAAATTAATATTGTTTTTTTTATAATAATAATAATAATAAAATTTAACAGTAGGCAATACTGATGTAATTACTCTGTAAATGACTTATAATTTAAAACAAAGTCAATGAAAGTATTTAGGATTGATTAAAGAAGCATGTTTCTATAATTATAATTGGTTTATAAAATAATAGACATAATTATGGAATATTTTTCATTAAAAGTGTACAAGGAAATAAAATTTAAGATATATATTGGAATATAAAATCAAGATAACTTAATTTATTAATAAAAAAAAATTTGTCAAATGATATTTTAGATTTATTGCATATAACCATTTCAAAAGTAATTATGTTATTAATATTGTTATATTTATATTTCAAAAAAAATTTTCTAGATAAGTTGCCTTTTTACGCTATTGTAAAATAAAGATAATTATAATTGTAAATAATAATAATAATAAATTAAGTAGTTTGAAAACAAAATTTAAATTAAAAACTACGTTAAAATATATTTAATTTTATATTGTAACTTAAACATTACTAAAGAAAATTATTACTAATTATTTTCTAATATAAATAAGTTATTAATCAAATAACTTTGAATATCATTTTTATTATATATAAATTTAACAAACAAATCTGACATATATAACAGCTATTATATGATAAAAGATGAATAGCACATAAACAATATTAGTTTTATCAGAAAATTCTTAAAGAGACTACAAAATTATACATAAAAGTAATAAAAATGATTTCTTATTAGATGTTATTATAATTTCTCAAAATAAAAAATAATTACCATATATTTTGTGATTGTTATCGAATAATTTATTTTAATATAATTAATTTAAAAATTAGTTAATAATTTGTTTTTGTAAAAATTACTGATATTCCTATTATAAACATTAGATTGAATAAAAATAGTAAAATGGTTAATATGTCTATAAAAGATTTATATGTAAATTGTTATTTTAAATATTTCTAGATTCAACAGATATAGAAAACAATCTACTCTAAAATAATTAGTTTTCGTAAAATTTTCTTTACTTTATAAAAAATAGAGTATATAGAAAGAATATAATATCTAAACTTTTAAAAAAATTGATTATATCGTCATATTATCTTTTTATACCGATGAAAATTCTCTTTATTCGATAGTTTAACATAATAAATACATTAACATATATATATATATATGTATGTATAAATAATTTTTTAAAATATTTAATAGTAAAAAATATTCCTTCTATAAGAGTATAATAAATATTTTTAAATCTTATTCAGATGTCTATAAAAAATTTAAAATTATAATAATTTCATTTCATAACCTATTTGCTATGAATTAAATTAAATAATGTTTTTCTTCTACAAAAGAAAATTAAATAGTTAAAAATTATTTATATTCACTTATTATTGTTAATATAATCTCAAAATATAAAAAATTAACTTCTACTGTAAATTAACAAAAAATAAGATTATGATCCAATTATGATATAGTATCTAATATATAAAAAATTACCTTATATTTAATTCAAGTTATTTTATAGATCATATAATTATTAAAATGTATATAATATTTTCTTTATATAATAAAAAATTTAGACAACAGACTTTTAAATAACATTTTACTTTGATTGAAATTTTATTTTATAATTAATGTGAATTGCATAACTAGTTTCGATTTTTTTTAGAAAAAAAATTCAGATAATAATCTTTTTTTCATGTTTATTTAATTTTTTATAAAATTGTTGTAATATAAACGATAAGATTAATCCTATGTTATAATATCTAAGAAATGGTGAGAAGTCTTAATAAAAACATTCAATACTTAATTAGTTTTCTAAAACATACCTTTTTAATAATTTTTTTAATTTAATTTATTATCATACAAATTTTTAATTAATTTGTCTAAAATCTTACTATATTCAAATATCTATGTTATTTTTGAATTAAAAGTCATATTTAATAAAATGGAACTTAATCATATTTCGATTTCTTTTTAAATTTCTTTATTTAATTTAATTCGTACCATTAATATTACTTAATCAAAACAATCATCAGATAATCGTGAGTTCTATTTGTTAAATATGCCAAATTATATTATATTATCTTCTCTATAAAATAGAATATTATTTTAAACATTATCAAATTTTTTTAATCTAATAATATTGTAAATTTAAAACAATATTTAGTAAATTTATCCATAGTATATGCTTACAAAGAACAAATTTCTCAATAAACTTATATATAATAATTGCCTATACTTTTATTGTATAATTAAAACAAAAATAGATGCAAATAATATTTAATAGCACTAATTAATAACTTATTTTACTATAATTTAAATATTAGAATAGAATTATTTTTTTATAATAAATTAAAAATAAAATTTGCTATTTTTTAAAGTTCTATAGTTATTTAAATTTAACTATCTTTATATAAGCGTCAAATGTAAAATAATTAAAGTTTCCTCTGGACCAGTTTTTCTTATATCAGCATAAAAAACACATTTAAAATTCCATTTAATTAATACAATTAAATGTAAAAATTAATTTTAATTATTATTAAATCTTTTAGTAACATAATATATAATTTTAGTTATTTTCTAACTTATTTTTAAAATTGCTGATAAATTTTACTTGTTTTTACTAAAAGTAAATAATATTAATTAATAAAAATAAATAACTTATATTTTTAGATAAATATCCATCATATTTCATCTCCCATATTAAATTTAAAAAAATATATTTTTAGGCTTTAATATCGAATTCAGGTTTAAGAAAATATCCAATATTACATCAATTTAAATTTTATGATAATTAATATTTATTGTTAATAATTATATTTAAAAATAAAAGAGAATCGCAAAAATATAAAAAAATTTTAATCAAGAACATAAAAGATAATGCTTATGTATTAAAATATACCTGGTAATTGTTTTAACGGGTTATTTAAATATATAAACTTTAATTTGAAAGAATATAATGTATATTATAAAAATTTATTAGTATGCTTTACAAATAATATATTTCTATTGAATTGAATTTTCCAAATATATTATTTAATTATTAAATATGAAAAAAAAGAACCAATTAAGTTGTTTAATTCGATTATTATAATAAATTTCAATTATAAACTTGAATTTAAAGGACAATTTAATTTTTTTTTAAATAAAATCAAATGACTTACCTAAAAACAGTTAAATAATAAATAAAAAGTTTCTTTTGAGAATCTAGCGATCCTTTTTATTTATAACTTTACAAGATATAAAAAAAATCTACGTTTAAAGTGGCTAAATATGTTTATTAATTAAAATTTTTTATACGTTATTAAATATTTAAATTAATGTTTTTGATTTATTTTTGTTCTTAAACAAAACTTCAAAGTGATTTACAATTTTATAAGACTTTTAGTAAACACTATTCTTGAATGCTGAATCATTTTTGACTTCTATGGCGTGTATTAAATTTTCTTTTCTTTTAATCAAATTAATCTTCATCTTAATATTTTTACAAGCATGGTTGTACATTAAGGTATTTAAAAGTGATGTATATCCCCATCAATTTATGGATTGGTATCATCAGTTTCATTGGCATATAAAAGTATTAAATTAGTCCTATAAACTACAACCCTAATTAAAAAATTTAATTAATTTTTAGTTCTGTTTTTCTCATAACAACTATTATGATAAACTTTAAATTTTCAAGACGAAGATTCGTTTATAAGCAAAAATTAAGTTTAAACTTTTTCGTTTCGTCATTTCGTCCTAGATATATTTCTAAGATTTATCATTCCCTTAACATTATTTATTTTGAATAAATACTGTATCTAGATTCCTTCTGCAATGTAATTTAAAACAGAAGCAATTTGATGATTATCAAATTTTGCATTAAAAATTCGCATTTACATCCATCAAAGGACTGAAAATATATGAGCTTATTTTAGATAATTATTAATGTATAAATATTAATAAGTTAACAGGTTACTTATGAAGAATACATATTAGCAAGAACTAGCAACATGTTTTTTTTACTTTTTTAAATGAATATTGATTAAGGTATAAAAAGTGAGATTTAGAAATCTTTAGTCAAGTCCCATGCATTTATTATTCTATATCCATTCACAATAAATGCTTTTATAAAAACTCTTTTAGTAATCTTTATTCTGTGAAAATAAAACTTATAATGGATTTTGATTTATTTTATATGGAATGTTACAAGGATAAATCAATGTCATTCTATCTTTGAACTCATAAAAATTCTTTTTCTTATTAAAGGTAACCAAGCTCATTTTGGTGAAAAGTTGTAAAAAATTACAATTTTCTTCAAAATTAAAGATATAACCTTTAGCATTATTGAATACCTTATATTTAAATATATTTAAGGGTTCATCAATATTTTTTTAGATAATTTTATAATTTTTCCTGAAGAATATTTCGTGTCGATAAAATTTCTTCATTTAAAATAATAAAGAAATATTTTTGATAGATAAATTTTTATTTTATTTGACTCACGTACATTAAAATTAAAATCCTAATATTCTCAAAAAATAGAAATATTCCTTTTCTTTAAAAGACATATTACAGGAAAATCTCGTTCTGTCTTCACACAATTCACTTATCATTTAAAATTAGCAACAAATTTAAAATTTTCAAATTACTTACATCTACTTAAGGACAATTATTGTTTATAAATTATAGTTTTGTACATTTTTCTTAGTTTACATAATTCTTAATTACGCCTCTTTCAATTTTTTAATTATACTTCAATTGAAATACACTAATAATCTAGTTTTTTAAAGTCCTTATTGATTTTTATGTATTCAACATTATCTATTTTTGTTACTTTTCACAATTTTAGTTAACAAGCACCTCTTACTTTCAATATAAAATTTTTTTTAATATACAAACAAAAGTGACAAAACAGGTAAGAAGATTAAAAATGGTTAGATTAGTAAAACTAAAGACAAGTTTTTTTTGTAAAAACATTAAAAATAAATGTTTTATTAAATTCAATTCAATAAAGCTACTACTAAGAATAAATCATAATATTATGGTGTTTAAAATTCCATCTCCGTATGTTTTGTAAAAAAAATTTTAAATTTTTATGTTCATTTCTTTATATTAAAAATGAAAAATTATATTATTTAATTTTTAAAATTAAACTAATATCAAAACTAATTTATAAGCATTTTTATAGTATTTCAAAATAAATAATCTAATAAAGTTATTAATAAAAACAACCTTAATTAAAAACAGATGTAATTATAATATATAGCTATTACTTTTGTAAGAAGGATAAGGTATTTTAGATCAACGGGATCCAAAAACACACATAATCATTTTTTTATAATTAAATGATTAAAATACTTGAAAATTAGTAAAATTTAATTTAAACCCTTTACCGGTCGACCTCCGGTTACTGTCAAGAAGAACAGAGTTAATGATCGATTGTCCCAAGATAACTTGCTTTATAGAATTAAAATTATCCGAAACATGGTATACCTTATTTATGGTCAAAACGTAAAGGCGTTGTTCTAACAAATTTAGCAACATTCAAACAAACTAAATTTTTACTCTACTAAACCCTTAGCTCTGCTGAAGCATAAAGCTAAGCTAGGGCTACAATCACACAAAAATTATGCAAAAACATAATTTTCATGGAATCTTGAAACGTTATAACCCTAAATGTAACTGCATTATGTCATTGCACACATCAACACAATCGTTATGCTAAAATTTATTTCAGAAAAGTGAATAAGAAGACAAAATAAAAAAAAATTTACTTACAAAAAGTGGTTTAACAGCCCAAACTTTGTGCGAATTACAGATAATTTAATGGAAAGTTTAAAAAAATAATTCATCGTTCTCTATCAATTTTAAAAAAAACCATCAATGAATTTCGATTACGAGCTCAAAATTTCATGTTTTCAACAATGTGATTTCGAAATTTTCGGTTCATTAAAAAAAATTATTTTTCATATGACAAAAAATATTTCTGAAATTTTTTTCACGTGTTGCAACGTAAGGATCCATGGCAAAAAACGTTGATTCGTATAAGAATGCTTAGACAGCTTATTTTGGTCTCTTAGGAATTAAGACTAACAAAGTACTGACAATGACAGTGAGCTTGAAATTTTAGACAAAGAATCTTGATACAATGAATCATATCGAGCAGATACTAATTACCTCTATGTAAATGTTGAGCATGCAACTATTTTGGGTTTTATTAGTCTAATCAAAAAGTTTAAAGGCATTAATGGGTTATTTTCTGTACGACACTAGGACGTAATAAACAATCACGTACATTGAAAACCTCTCTTCTATTTCTAGATTTTCCTGACAACAGGTATCATTAAAAGTGTTGTTTTAGAATCCAATCGATGTACTGTGAAACTAATAAATGGTTCTAACATCAAAATCAAATCACAGTTGATGAAATGGGGAGGTAATTTAAGATAAATTCATGATATTTCTTGTATGAATTTTCTATCAAGGTTTCATCAAGAAATCAGATTAAGACGTTTACCGGAAAACGAAGTTGCAACTAGAAACTCGTTTCATTAAGAAAATGATTTCTGCGAACCTATTCAGTCTATGGAAAATAAATTTATTTTATTTTATAAATGATATTATACCTGAAACTGCCTCACCATCAGAGATATCATTCTGGAAAATGAAACAATTTTTTGATCTACTTCTTTGTATTTTTTATACTATTTACAAACCTAAACAGAATATTGACATAGATGAATCATTGATATTTCCAAAAGGAGATCTTGCTATTAAACAATGAATATAATTTAGAAACTTAATTTTGACCTCAAATCGTACGAACTTAGCGAAAGAGGATCAGACCCCATTTGTAATTGGATAGTCGACAAAGGAACTAAAATAAAATAAGATGATTGGGTAGATAATCTAAAATTATTGAAGATCGCGTTGACTCTTGCACATAAACCGTTTGGTAAAGACTACGTCAATTTTTTTAATGATTGGCACAACTTTTCTCTGTTGTACAAAGTACTGTTATGAAGTACACAGATGCTATGGGACTGTGTTACTACATCCAAAAATCTGCTAACCGTTTTGAAATCAAAAATTTTAAAAGGACAAGTTATTGTTCGATACAATGATGAGATAATGGCTCTGAAATGGATTGACACTAAAGAGGAAACTATCCTTTACACATTTAATGCAGATGACATAGAGATTTTCTTAATTACTAAGAAGAGAAATAGAAATCATCTGCAATTATCATTTACAATCAAAACATGGGTGCAGTAGATGTATAAGATTCAATTTTGGTCGTCTACACACCTGAACGCAAAATGTAAAAAGAAGTTTACTAGAAACAATATAGACACCATATCAATAAATAAGTACTCAAGAGTGCTATCATATAAAAGTCAGATAAGGTTCCAAGCAAAATGACACGTCTGGAATTCAGAAACAAATTGATTAAGAATATCTTGGAGAGTTTTGATTCTTCAGTTATAGGTCAATTACAAGGAAGAGCATCCTAAGACGTATGTAATGCATAAGGATAGACTGCAAGGTACTCTTTTATCTTAATCTTTGCTAAAGAACATAAGGATCTTCCAACAAGCTGCTGTTAAGTGTTCTGCTCACACAATATCAAAGGGAAGAACAAGAAAGTCCGTAAAGAGACCAGATATATTGCGCAAGGAATTTTACGTCCTCTTGAGTACTATCCCTAGCTTCGAGAAATTTCACATGGCAAAGACACATTAGAAAGTCAAACTTTACTTATAGATACAAGATTTTTTTTCGTTATTGTTCAGTATTGATTTTTGGATATTCCTAAAACATGTCAAAGTACAAGCTATAGATTAATTTAAAAATTATTAATTATAGACTTATCAAAATATTAGACTTTAAAGTTTAAACCATGAATATGTTAAAAATAATATTTAACCTATTATGTACACAAATTGCCTATAAAAAATTTCTTTTAAAAGCAAGAATAATTAAAAAAAATGTTTACATCAAAAAATCGCCCAAATTAGACTGTTTTAATATAACAAAAAAAAAAGGTCAATGCTGAAGGAGTAAAACCTACATCTTCAAATTTTTATTATATATATAATTATTTATTAATTAAATAAGAATTATATTGAGAAATTCTCCTTTTAAATAAAGTTTGAAGTAATATTCAAATCAAAATTACATTTCTACGGTCAATTTTTATCTACTTTAGGTTTACTTTAATTAGTTATATATTGTTTCTTTTATTTAAATTAAAAAATAGTATAATAGCTGGACTTTGTTTAATTTTGACATTTCATTACAATTTTAATTTTATTGAAACGAAGAACTAAAATATTTTACATAAAAAGATCATTTAATCCTTATGAAATATTTTTATAAGGCAATTGTTTATTAAATATTATTTTTTATTATAAGAATTAATATATTTAATTAATTATGCTAATTATTTACTAATATTTTATTAAACAGGGTTTTTTTGTAAAAATTAATTATAATCTAAATATATCTTTACTTTTTTACATAAATTTTAAACTCTTTAAATAAAATATTTACTGAATAGTTATAAATTCTATGTTGTGGAAAATTCAAAAATAATTTAGAAAAAAAGTAAATATATGGACAACTAAATTTATAATATTTGAAATAATTAAAATTTTTAATGCATTGTTATAATTAAATAAACAACCGTATAAATTTTGGTTATTAATATAGAGTGATGAAATAAAAGTGGCATAATTTTAAAAATGTGATATAATTAATTTAAAATACATTTACTATCATTATAATACATTACTCAGGTAAATTACTAACAAAATATGTATAAATTATCACTATTTCGATTAATTTCAGTCTTTATTTTAAAAATATATTTAATATTACTGTTTTATTACCTTTTGTTCTCAGGTTGATAATAATAATTACAGAAAAAAAATTAACTGATTAAATTTTTAACTTTAAAAAAAAATAAAAGATACTAGGAAATTTTCCTAAGAATTTCAAATAAAAAAAATTAAACTTGTTGAATTGTCCGTAGAGTTAACAAAATGTCGAAAAAACTTAAATCAAATAATATAAAAAAAACGGAAAGGGTTATTTTAACAGAAAAACTTTTAATCCAAAAATTTTTAATTAATAAAATTTTAATCAATAAAAAATTAATAAAAATACTAATAACCGAAAATATATATTTTTAGGGGCATTATAAAAAATGGGATCTTTTTTTACGTTTATTTAAAAAATAGGACAAAAAGTTCGTAAATTTAAAAAATAGGACAAAAAGTTCCTAAATTTAAAAAATAAGACAAAAAGTTCGTAAATTTAAAAAAAAAGACAAAAAGTTCCTAAATTTAAAAAATAGGAGAAAAAGTTTGTAAATTTAAAAAATGGGACAAAAAGTTTGTAAATTTAAAAAATGGGACAAAAAGTTCGTAAATTTAAAAAATAGAATTAAATATTTTAATTTTCCGTTATTGATCTAAATCTTGAAATTCTTGGTCTTCCTCTTGATCTTCTACTAACTGGTGGCAAAAGATCATCTTGACTTAAATTTAGGGTAGATAATGGAAATATAAAGCCTTGATAAGAAGCGTTATAATTTCTAAAAGTAAAGTATTTTTCTACAAATAACGATGGGTCTTGTCTCAAAAACAGTATAGCTGCGCATAAATGTTTGCAAGGAAATCCAAATTCAAAAGGATGTTTGCAGCTACATTTTTTGGTATTCAGATCAACAATAATTAGCCTTTCAACCAAAAAAATATTTGGATTGGATTGAGTAACGCTAAGTAAGCGACTCTTCAATATATTAGTTTCCAATCCTGAGAGCTGTTTT
>CAKKLC010005187.1:13872-42288 GCA_918559645.1 Ceratonova shasta | reverse complement strand
GATTGATCATTTCCGTCGTGAACAAGACTTTACTGAACAAACTGTAAGTCGTATACGAAGTGGAATTATTAGTAGTCAGGCGGCCAGTAAATTTAAATACGTTAGATTAACAAGACGTTTATCTGATATCCTTCCTACATACGGAGAACGTGATCTAAGAGAGTATCTGCGTGCTATCTCACATAATATTGAGCTCTAAATAAATGTTAGTCCTATAATTAAATTTGTTTTCTATATTTATTAAAATTTTAAACGTTTAAAATATAAATGTAAAAAACACAACACAATATTTTAATTAATTGATATTGTATTTTTTATCGCGATTTTGTCGGCGCCATTTTGTCAACGCGATTTTGTCGGAAAACATACTTCGCGATTTTGTCGGCGCGGTTTTGTCGGTGAACCAAAAAATTCGATATGTTAGAAATTATTTTCCATCTGCCAAATACAAAAAGCGTTTTACAACCATTATATAATAGAATAATTTGCAGTTTAAAATGTCTTTATAAAAAAATCTACTTAGATCATTAATCCAGAAATTTGAAATCAAAAAAAACTTAAAATATATATAAGAGAATCCATAATTTTAATAGAAAATTCGTTGGATTCTTTGCAGCCAAAAACAATTCAAAATTGCTTAAATAATGCATTTAAGAATGGTAAAGAGGAAGAAATTATCCTGGAAAACGATTATTCAGTAGAAGAAGAAACCCTGTTTACAGAAATAATTAATGATCCTACACTTTTAGATGAAATAGATGAGTCAATGAAAAACGAAGATTTATTTGAAGCACCAAACATGAAAACTATTTTAGATTTATATGAATAGCATTTTGATCAGGAAATACATCAGGGCGAAAAACGTGAGGAAAAAACTAATTAAATAAAAATAGAAGAAGCGGTCAAAGAATAGAGATTCTTAAAAAACTTCTTCTTTCAAAACGAAAAGATAGATGGAAATGATTTAAAAAATATAAGAGAACTTGAAAAATCAATTTATCAGATTAGGAAAAGAAAGAGTAAATATAAAACACTATTTGACTTTAATTTTACATTAAAAAATTAATTATTTCCAATTTTTGGTATTTTGCATATTATCTTAGAAAACCAAAATATGCAAAAAACGGGGTCTCACGGTACCAATATTGGGGTTAATATAGTAAAATAAGTATCATACAAATTATACTACCCTAATTGGGTTAAATATAATAAAATTAGCATTTTACAAAATATACTATGAATGTTGGGGTTCAATATAATAAAATTAATATTATAAAAATTATACTACCAATATTAGGATTAATTATAATAAAATAAATATTTTACAAATTATCCTATCAATATTTTCAATTTATTACTAACAAGTAATCTAAACAGGTAAACTATTTGCACGGAATCATCTGGGGTAGTCCCAAATTAGCACTTCTGTATCGAGATCTCGGTTTGGCTACAATATGTCCCGGTTTATAAATTTTATTCGTTTTTAACCTTACATATACTCGTAAAAAAATTTAAAAGGTCATTCGAAGCTAGGTCATTTTTACATTGAGAAATTTCTGAAAATTGGTTTAAAATCAATAAATGTTCTAAGAAAATACACAAAGTCATTTTTTTTAGTTGTAAAATAATTATAAGTATGAATTCAATAATTATTTATTTAAAATTTAAAATTAGTTCTTTTAGATTAAAAATGTCATCAGCAAGTAAATAACAAAAAAACTTCATGGAATAATTAATACTCTAGCGAGTTAGAATTCATACAGAAAGTTCAGGATGATTAATCACGGGCGCTTTGTTCAATCTGTTCAAGTCAATTTCTTATGGTTGGTGGTGGTCGATGAGATATTCTGGATAACATCAAGTAAGATCGTCATATATTAAGTGTGAAAGCTGGATCATCAAGCAAGAAAGTCAGCATTTATTTGCAGAAATTGATAGAAAGGAATGGGAGATAAAGAGCTGGCAAAAAAATCAGGTTTTGCATTTCACACTGCAAACACAATTATTAATTTCGTTAGAATGACTGTATTGCGGGACTTATCAAAGAACTCTATAATCCAAAGTTTTCATTCAGAAAGACAAAAATTGCAAAATTGATCTCAAAAGTATTGGCTCCATTCATTGACAAACCATTCAAATAAACATTAAGAAAGGTAAATTTTGTCTTTCTTATTATCGATACATCAAAGCATGAAAACATAATAATACTGCGGATCGTTGTACAATATTTTTATAAAGCCAAAAATGTTGCCAACAAGAAATTGGCTACTTTATCTAGTCCTAATGAGCAGTAAGAGACAACATTTAAAGAAATTGTGAAATTGATAAGCTAGCAAAGCTTGTTAGATAACTTTGTTGCATACGCTGTGGATAACACCAACCTAAACAATGGAGGCGTTGAGAGGAATGGAGGGAATAATGTTCGGAGAAAACTTCAAAAAGAATTGAATCAAAAAATAATTGTTAATGGATGTGTGGCACACATAGCGCATAACGCTTCTGGAGTTGGATGTCAAATTATCGTATTAGACATTGAAGTTATAGTTGTAAAAAATTCATAAGCATTTCCGTATTTTTACTGTGCTGACTGAACAATTTAAGAACCTATTTCAAGACATTGATCAAGTCTTCATGACAACGAAAAGCCACTCTATTACTAGATTGCTCACTCTCAAACCTACAGTCAAAAGTATTATCGAAATGTTTAAGATTAAAAGGATATTTTTTAGATTTAGAGAAATTTGCTCCAGTGATTCGTTCTTTGTTCAACTATTCCTTAGGAAAGTTTTGAGTTCTCTTCATTTTCAATCAGATCACGGACATCAGTGACTCCATCAATTTTATTAGAGCATCATCAACTACTTGATTTGAAGCTTACGATGAGCTTGCAACATTGAAAGTCAAGATAATCAATCGTATGAATTGTACTTTTTTGCCAACTGCTATCCAATCTGAGCATGAAAATTTCGACAAACGAACTTGATAAAGCATCAAGGACAAAGTCAGAGATTTTTATTTGACAACAATCGAATATATTGATTTATGGAAAAAATCAGTTGATGAATCTGAATTATTTTAATGGATTATTTTGGGAAAGTATCCAGTTTGGAATAATGTCTATAAATCTTTTTAATATGCTAAAGATAGCTATGAAAAGAAAATTCAATCCAAGATCGAATTAGACTTATTGTTTGATGAAGTTCAAAGGATGAAAAGCTTTGTCGAATCCAATTTCAGCGTCTTGACTACCAGCAAGCTTGCTCTAGATGAAGTATGGTCCCAAATCTTGATGCATTTTTGACAAACTGTTACTTAACTCGTGAATTTGGAAAGACTTGTGAAGTTGGCGTTTTCTTCAGCAGGCACTTCAACAAAGGTTGAGCGACTTTTTTCGTTAGCAAAACAAATGTTGAGTGATAAGAAAACATATTGGAAATATCGACTCTCAATTTCTTACTTAATATACAATTTAATGTGAAATATAATTTCATTCAATTCTACGACATGATTAAAAAGGATACAGTTTTCCTTGATAAGGTGCACTGAAGTGGAAAATATGGTTAGAAAAATTTTTATTATAAAAGTTTCAATAATAAAACTAATAAATGTGTAATTTTGACAAATTTTTTCTATTTTACTGGTAATTTCAATGATGTCTCAGTTTTCAACAAAAATATCCTGGAATTTTCAAAAAACTTTCTGGCAAGCCTAAATCTGAATTTATAGATATTTTTAATTCATATTTGTTAGTTTAGCCTAATAAAAGGACTTTTAAATGTAAAGAATATAAATAAAGAAAACGTACTAATTATAAATAAGTAAAATTATAAAAGCTTCCAAAGTAATAAGATTTGGATCTCTGTTCTTTTTTTCCCGCTAGCGACATAAAATTATTAGAGCTTAAAATAATTTTTTTACAAACATTTTAATGCTTATGAATAGTTTTATATTTAGAATTAATTACCACTTTAAATGAAGCCTTGCAAATAATTAATTTGCTAAGAGAAAATGGTTTGTTGCGTAGTTTTTTGAATTGCGAAAGTTGCAATCATGCAATGCACACAGTATAAAATAAAAGAAAGTAGATAGATATAACTTTAAATGCAATAATTCATTATTTTAAAAATTTAAAGTTTATGATTCATTAAGAAAATAAAGCTTTTCTATTGACTTCAAAATCAGTCTTAAATTATTACTAAAAATAATTTATTTTTGGTTTGCAAACGAACGCCAAACACAAATTTGTTTTGAATTATGTAATTAGTCAAAAAGTTTTTGGAAATGTCTACAATAAATTAAGACTTAAGTAATAAATATTTTGAAAGAAATATTTATCAATTTGATGGAAATGGAATTATATGTCAAATTAATGAATCAATGTTCAGATACAAACAAAAGTATTATTTTAGAAAAGTATCAAGTGAATACCGATGGGTATTTGGAATAGCAGATACATTTTTTAACCTGCAAAATATTACATTGAGCTTGTTGAAAACAGATCAAGAGAGGTGTTATTGCCAATAATATTGACTAAAATCAGATCAGGATCAATTGTATGGTTTTATCAATTGAGATCCTACTCTAGCATTTCTAATTACCAATTAGAGCATGATTCTGTAAATCACAGTATAAATTTTGTTAATCCATCAACTGGAGTTAACATTCAAAATATTGAGTCTATAGGGAACAAATTAAAAAGTAGAATAAAAGCTCAAGATGGAAATTGTTTGAATTCTTAAAAAATAAATTTAAAAGAATGGATGTGGAAAGATCACATTTTCAGAGGTGATTTTACAAAAGTTTTTCAATTATTTTATTATTAATTTATTTTTAAAATTTTTAATTTACATTTTTATATAAAACTTTTGTGAAATTTCGTAGAGGGGAAAAAAGAACAGAGAACCATAATTTTTATAATAAAAATTTAAATACTTTAAAATAAGTATCTTTACTATTTTTCCAAAATATTAGATCACTTTTTACTTTTAAAGTAAATATATTAAAAAATAACTTAAAAATGTATTGAAATCATAACAAACTTAAAAATTTAGTACAATATTTTGGGTGACTTAATATAACTGATAATTAAGAACAAGAATGAAAAATTAATATTTAGAAGCTACTTTAAGAGTTTCAAATAGTAAATTTACTTTCAAAAATGAAAACTTTTTAAAAATTTTAACCTTTTAAGATATTGAATCTTAAATAATTGATATGAAATTCATATTGAGAAGAATAAATAATGTATATACAAAAATTAATTTCACTTGTGACTTTTTCATTCTCTTCAAGTCTTTTAGTCTTTCTTTCTAGACACTGTCATAATCTAATAAAGAAATATTACTTTATTAACAATTCAATCTTATCGATTTTTTATTTTCTGTTAGTTTATTGTAATTGTATTCTAATATTTTAAACTAAAATTCATAAATTTCTTTCATTTTATTACATAAAGTTACTGATCGACTTTATCTTGAAACTTATAAAGTTTTTTTACCTATTGATTTTATTAGTTTAGATTACCTTCCAATAACTATTTTTATAATTAATTTCTATTCAGAAACAAGTTTTTCTGAAGTACTAAGATTAATATAAATTTAAAATGACTAAATCTTATACTTCAAACATGGTCAATTAATTAGTTTAAGTGTATTACAAATATAGTTTATTCACATATTTAGTCAGAAAAGTCTTCAATATATTATTTTACACAAGTATTTATTCAATAATTTTTGTAGTGTCGTATCAATATTTTAATTTTTCTAATTCTATCTATAACGATGTTAATTACTAATAACAAAACTTTAAAATTCATAACTCATTATTATACCTAAAAAATTTTCAAAAACATGATAAAAAGGTTGTATACATTTTTACAATATTTTGATAAAAAGTGATTTATCGTTTTATACTATTTTATTTTCAATGTTTTGATAATTTTTTTAAATTACTGATATCTGAATATAAGATAAATAAAAGTATCTTTATAATAATATAAAAAATAATTATGATTCTTCTATAGAAGCATGAATTAATAGCCTTTATTACAAATATACTGTATTATAATATCAA
The DNA here is from genome assembly GCA_918559645.1 of Ceratonova shasta. Classification (NCBI taxonomy): domain Eukaryota; kingdom Metazoa; phylum Cnidaria; class Myxozoa; order Bivalvulida; family Ceratomyxidae; genus Ceratonova; species Ceratonova shasta. The sequence continues at coordinate 36,216 of CAKKLC010005187.1, read as the reverse complement.
AGTAATACCTCGTTTATCCGGAAATTCGGTTTCCAGATTTTTTTTTAAATTTTTTTTGATTCTATTTAATATTTAAATTACATGCGGAAATCGGCTATCGGGATTATATTTTTAAATTATACACATTTTTTATGCCCATGAAACTAGAAAGAAAACATAAAACAATTTCAAAGCTTTTTAAACAAAAGAAATGTCAGTTTAAAATGAATAATAATATTTTAACGATTGCTGAAATAGCAAAAATAATATTAAAAGGGGATGAAATTGAAATAAGCCGTTCAACCATTAATGATATATTACAAGCCAAAGAAAGGTGGTTGTCATTAGAAAAAATATTTATGCAAAACATTACAAGAATTCAAAACGGTGTTCAAAAGAACTAAAGCATGCCTTTTTTATTTGGATAAACCGAATGAATGATAAAAATGTTATTATTAACGAATATATGTTACCAAAAAAGGCTCAAAAATTTAGTAAACTTAAAAGTTACTTATTTTAAATACTCTACCGGTTGAATGCAAAACTTTAAAAAAAATATAAAATGTAAAGTCTAGAATGATTGAAGACGATTAACGAAGCTAGCCTGGACGATACACAACAGGTTAAGAAATTTATGCAAAAAATCACAAAAGAATACGACGTTAAAAATATTTGTTATTTAGGGAACGTTCGTAAATTACGTAATGCAAAAAACTAGTTTTTAGGACCCCCTACCCCTTGAAAAAAAGTGTAATAAATTCTTGAACCCTCCTAGTGTAATGTGACAAACTCAAAAAAAAATTTGAAATTAAGCAACTTTTATTAAATATTCTCCCATGGAACATTCATTTTTGATTCAAGTGAAATTAAAGGTATTTCAAATGGTTAATCAGCTTCATTTATGTACAAATTTCCACCGTCAACGTCTTCTTGAGTCATCCATTCTGGTTCCTCATTCACAACAACTAAAATCTCATCATTTCTATGAGAGATAATTTTTTCTGGTTTGATTTTTGACACATTTTTTGACTTTTTGTTATCATTTTTGTCGTGATTCTTTAAAAGCTTACTTGATTCGACGTAAAGTCCACAATCCTTGCAGGTTCTCTTTTCAGCTTGATTTTGAATACTTAGAAGATAAAGATCGTAAGGCTGCTCACTAGAAGACCAAATAATCGATTGAGATAGATCAGAGAATTTTCCGTTTTCATTATCAGCTGCTTTGAAGTGAAAACTTCCCTCCTTGTATGAAAATGGAATCAATGCAGGATAAAAACGATGAGGTAACATTTTTAAATAACTTTCAATTGAAGTGCAGCATTTTACATCATGGCATTTGACAACTTGTAGAAAGTATTGCGATAATCGAACGTGATTAGCTTTCCAGTGTTCATCCTTTTCTGTGAGCTTGAGTTAATCGATTTCTAAGACCGCTGGTTTAATAAACTCAGCTACTGTAGGATAGCCGTCTATGGTTACATTGAAAAATATCTCAGCAAGCACCGATCCCGCATGCTCAAAATTTTATAGCTCCAAATCATTATCTAATGTTTGTCCATTCTTTAAGTGCGATCCAAATTCTTCGTATGAAAGAACACCACCCGATAATTCTTTTGACAGAGGTGTCATGCATCTTTCTACGGGATTAAATGCTGAACGGCCTAGTGCATTGGTCACTATGAATAATGCATCATATTTGTTCTTAATGAAATTATCAATGGCGATATCGATTGTTTTTTGGTATTGTGGATTTTGATCAGGGCTACCATCTACAAGCTTAATCAAAACTGTATTTGACTTTCCATTTGATTGTTTTAGAAACTTCTCAAAATGTTCCAACTCTTTCAAGCGTCGTAAATCAACGGCATAAGAATATGCTTTCGAAGGGAAATGTTTCAAGGATCTTATTGCAATGTAAGTTGGATCCGAGTATGTCACTGCTTTTTGGTCTCCATAGCCATTTTATTGAACTTTAAGAGCTGCATAGACTGATGGAGTCAATTTATGTTTATTGGCAACAGCAAAATGATGGTCCGGCAATCTTACTTGATACTCCGTGTGCATTAAAATTGGTGTTTGTGTCTTCGCTGCAGCAACTCTCAGAGGAACTTTTGCTTTATCATCCTGTAAAATAATTGACACTTGACATAGACCCAAAAAAGATGCCAAGTGAAGAAGATTGTGTACTGTCATAGAGCAAAACTTTCCATCGGGATGACTTCTGTAGATATCATTCATAGCTTTCTTTAATCTTACTGAAATCGTCTCAATATGCTATTTTTCATCAATGGATTTCGGATTTTTTAGCTTGTAGGTGATAGTATACAGTCGAGCGACCAACAGCAATGCCTCAATTTTTTAGTTCGACTAAAAGCTCGTCTAGAATTTTAATGGATCGCAAAATTTTATTTCGTTGTTTATCACTCGCCGCGGCGCATAATGTCACAATATCAATGACAGTAAAGAGCAAGTCGGGCTTACTTTAAAAGATTGTTGCTCTTCCTTTTTTTATAGTTGATGGGAATGATGCAAGGATTTGAAGCTTTTAATTCTTCAATTTTTTGCTTTTATTGATCAAAATGTGTTTTTACTTGAGCAGCATTATCTTTCAGTCCTTTTAACTTTTGTTCAGTATCATCAAGCTCTTTTCTCTTCTGTTTTACTTAATTGCTTCCATATCTGTCAGCAAACCAATCTGTTCTCTCAATTAAATCGAACAAAGCTTTGACTTCAAAATTAGAATTTTATTGACCGTTTTTTCTTGTTCTGGAGCCGCTGAAGATTTTTCTTCTTCATTGCTTGCAGTGCTTGAGACTACCTAAACAGTTTCTAGATCTTTGATTTCGACAACAGATGAAGATGAATGTACTTAAATTGGCGCTTATTTGGCTGAGCTTGATGATAAACTAAAGAATAATTAAAATGCTCCCTTTCGTTGATTCTTCTCTTTCTTCAACTGTTTATTCTTATTTTCGACTAAAAATTGAAGATCAGGATGACGCTTGTGTTGGTATTAAAAACTGACGCAATCATCTTGATTTTGATTTGCAGACTTTGTTGGATACACTCGTATGAACGCCTCAAAGAGTTTTTTATACATTTAGTCTTTTTTAGACATTTTTTCTAAATTAAATTTTAAAAAAATAAAATTTAATGTTTAGCAACAAAACAGTAGATTTCGCATAATTTTCCAATGCAAAATCGAACTAAAACGATCTTAAAAATAGTAATTGTACTTACAACTCGTAAAAAGATGACGATAACCCTCAAAAATTAATTAAACTAAATCTTGTTTTAACAAACCAAATTAAAGATGGTTGCTGAGTTTTCGATTTGAAATTAAAACTGGAGTAAGCCAACTCCTTTCTCTTTGATTCACTTAGTTAATTTAAAATTGTTTGTCCCGCATTCAGCGGGACACTAATAAAATTTAGCTTAATTTTAACTATTTATATCTTTAAAATACTTAAAAAAATACCTAAAAATTTAATTTAAAGTTTTTAAGACAGGTATCAGCCGCTTTTAAAAATATTCAATAAAATTTATGATACAGAAGAAATTTTATTAAGCATTAATGTTGAAGTAAATTTTATTTCAGTTGAGGAAAAATATTCTGTTACGTAACAAATTTGTATACCCCCTCACCCATAAGCATTACGTAATTTACGAATGTTTTCTTAAATAAAACACCTTTGTTTAATGAATTGGCTCCCAATAGAACTTTGGCATCAAAAAAATCAGTAGTAACGAAAATTCAAATAAAAAGAGTCAAGATAGCTTAGTGCTGTAATGCAAAAGGAACGTATAAGATCAAACCTTTGATTATACACATGGCCAATGTACCAAGAACATTTAAATCAAGCGATTTATATCCAATTTTATTTAAATATGCCTCAAATGGAAATGCGTGGATAACTGCCGTAATTTTCACAGAATATAGAAACGGAAATTAACTCTCTCTCATGATACCAAGCAATAAAAAAAATACTTCTTTTAGTGCATAATGCATCTTATCATATTCAAGTTCAAAATCTGAGCCATCCTTAAACTGTTTTTCTTTAATCAAAAATGACTGCTTATATACAATTAATAGATTGTGGAATAATTATTTCGTTAAAGGGAATTTACATTCATTTATTAATTGAACTTTTAATTAAAAATATTAAAATTTACAATTTTCAAATTCTTGATTTGATTACTGTCACTAAATTTGTTTGCAAATCTTGGAACTTAGTTGATAATGTAACGATAAAACTTGTTTAAAAAAAATCTCGAATCATAGTTTGAGATGTTGTAAGAGAAAGGAAAATTTGTTATTTGAATGAACTTAATAGAACTTTGACTCATAATCGAATTGATGAATCAGCAGAAAACTATATTAAAATTGATGATTGTGTAAATATGAAAAGACCCCTTGATAAATTTAAATAATTAAGGCAGTGAAACAAGATTAAAATGAAAGTGATTTTAATAACGAAAAAACTTAAAAATCCATCGTACAAAATTTAAATGATGATAATTTTATAAAACAAAAACAACACAATTTCGTTTCCAAAACACAAGTAATAGAGGCTTTAAATATTATTGAAACCAACTTATGTCAAAACGATATTTTGGATTGTGTAATTGAGATACTATTTTAAACAGAAATATTAGAAACATTACATAAATATTAAGATTTTGTAATGAGAAGATCAAATCTAGTGAAAAGACATCTGAAAATAAGTGATTTTCAAATTAAAATTGAAAAATTTTTTTACCTTATTTATCCGGATAAATAAAATACCTTACTATCAAGAAAACTTTTTCGTATTCATATTCTTCCGGATAAACAATGGATGATTTTATAAAGAAATACTATTATTCTTCTTTGATCAATTAAAATTTGTACTCTTAATCAAAAATATACAATATCTTTATAATTTTTTAATGAAATATTACTATACTACATTATTAACCCTTATCTGCCGTCATTATCATATATACAATATCTTTATAATTTTTTAATGAAATATTACCATCCGACATTATTAACCCTTATCTGCCGTCATTATCATATATACAATATCTTTATAATCTTTTAATGAAATATTACTATCCTACATTATTAACTCTTATCTGCCGTCATTATCATACATACAATATCTTTATAATTTTTTAATGAAATATTACCATCCTACATTATTAACCCTTATCTGCCGTCATTATCATATATACAATATCTTTAAAATTTTTTAATGAAATATTACTATCCTACATTATTAACCCTTATCTGTGTCATTATCAAAAATATACAATATCATTTTAAAATGATTTTTAAAGTTTTTATTTGGTACGGTTTCATCATATACTGTTTAAAAACGGTAATATTTAATCACTGTTAAAGGATGAAGAAAATGATATAGATCTTTCATGTGATCCTGATGTTGTAATAGTTGGTTTTACAAGAACCTTAAGATACAAAATTTTCAAGCCCGAAAACATAATTAGTCGTAGAAAAAAATTATGTAATTTAATAGAAATTGATCCCATATACCCACGCTTAAGTAATAAGGGTATACCTGATGATAGTTATATAATTTCCTTAATACAATCAAATTTAATCCCAAATATAAAACTTTCTAAGGATTTGTCCAAACTTACATTCATGAATAAGTGTAACCAACGATTATTTCAATTCCTAAAAACTATTCATCATCTAGAACCAAATGAAAACAACAAGTTAGAAGCAAGATTCTACTTAAATTATAAATTATCTGCTCTATTCCTTCAGTATCTAAGTTTTATTGACGAAACGCGACTTTACTATTTGTATCGAATACACATACAATCTATTCAGAAAAATATATTGAATCGAGTTAAAGAATATGATTTGCTCCGGAAGCTAATTTATTTGCAACACCCAATCCTTCAACATAATATTCGTTTTATAAATAGGAAACCTGGTTTTGCTCGTAGATTTATGGCTAATTTAGTAACTATTGAATGCAATAATACTGATTTATTAAATAATTTAATTCAATATTTAATGGATAAAAATCACAATTTTTTACTTGATGTTTTCAAGCCGTTCTACCAATTAATTAAGAGGTTCAAGAATTGTGCAATTCAATCTTTTCATTACAATCAAATATTACAAATCACTCCACCAATTGAAATTATAAAAAAGTATGACGATTCTCTTGGTGCTTATTTAGTTATTAACTTAAATTCCATGTTTATTTTACACTCCTTTCAAGAATTCGACTATTATTTTAATAACATTAATGTATTTAAATATAAATTAAATAAACCATTATCCATTTACATTAACAACGGACAAGAACTTGTTTTTGAAGAAAATTATATTGATCATTTAGATATTCAAGGTATGTTAATAGGAAGAAATCCATGTTTTTGAATTTTTAATTTTTATTTGTGTAATAAAGATACTGGAAATAAATTAATATACTACATAAAAGGTTTTCTTTAATTAATTTATGAAGATCTAATATAAAATAAGAAATAAAAATCTAATTAAGATAAGTGATTACTAATGAAAATGTTCATATACACTTAAATTTCTAAATATCGAACATTTTTTAAAATTTTGTTACCGTGATACATTTTACGTATTATTTCTTATTTTAAATAACGAACGTACAGCATTTTGAATAACGAAAATTTGATTTTAAGTTTTAACTACCTTTTTTACCTATAATATGTTGAATATAATAGAGAAAAAACAAAAAAGATTAATAATGAAGGGAAAAAAAAGATTCAGCTTTTTTGCCAAATCAATCCGAGTAAAACACAGTGAGATCTGGCCAAGTAGTTCAATATCCCAGATGGAACACTTAATGCTCTATTAAAAAAAATTGAGAATCTTGATAGAAATGTTAACTCCAAAAATTTTATAAAAAATTATGAAACTAAAATAATCAATGATAAGCTGTTTGAATGGTTTTAATTTAAGAGATGAAATTTTGAATCAAGTGGATTATGCGAACTATTTCAAGTCAAAAGGATTTTACCGAATATTTTAAAACTTTGAAAAAAAAACCAAAACCCTACACAGAAACCTTTAATAATTCAAATAATGCTACTAGCAAGTTATCACGCTTATTGAATCTCCAACAAAATTTAGTAAAAAAATCCGGTTTGTCCTTATTTTTCAAACCTTTTCTTTTTTTAATAGCAATCTCAAAACAATTGTTAAAGCTTTCTACAGCTTGCGTGTGCAAACATGAAGTTTTATCAACAAAAGTATACTTATGGCACACAGTGTCATGTAAAAACCATCTCTGTCTAGTTGTTTGTATTTTCTATATTTTTATGTGTGGATTACACTGTCACTTTTGATGTTACTGCATATAATTGGTATCATAGTTTCATCTTTTTTATCGTTTATAACATTAGTATTAACTCTGGTAATTTTTTTGTTAAATTCAATCATGCATATTGCGTATGTTTTTTTAGATGAGGAACGGCCAGGTCGCTCTTCCACTTGTAATTTAAATGGTCTGATACACCTAGACAATGCAATTGGTCACGCATTTTTACCAGTGTAATATCGAATGCCTTAAATTCAGAAATTATGATTTTTTTTGTATTAAAGTTTTAGGTTTGATCAATATGCCGTTCATTATAGAATAGCTTTGCTGATCATTCGCCCATCTTAAAATCACCTTCATAATTGTTTTTAATTCTAGCCTGAAACCTTCAAAAATCCTTCCTTTTTTATTATAATTTTGCTTTCTTTTACAAAGCAAGAACTTTAGGTACACCTCAAACAACATATTTAAATATATGATTCTTCTTTTATTAAGTGCATAAAATAGTCACAATAATTGAATTTAATTTCACATTTTAGAAACACGATATCCATTAAATACTTTATGGTTTTCATTTTTCATTGTTAAGAACATTTCTTCTATTTTTCCAGTATTGTCTATAGAGTGTAATTTTCGAAGCGGGACATTTTAGCGCGGGTCGCGTTTTTATAAATTAAAAGCCCTTAAACTAAGCCTGTACAATATTTTAAATTTAGAAAATCATTAATAAAAGTTAATATATGTGCTATATACTGTTAAATTTTAACAAATATCTGTTCTAATCAATCCATAAAAAAAGTATGCCTGATTTCTCTGAGATAACTCATAGTGTTTTGATCTCGGTAACTCTCTACAATTGTCAAAATATCCTTCTTAGAAATTATTTTAGTAAAATTGTCATGCGCTAAAATTCACGTACCGATTTTGTTACAAGCCAATATGAAAAATCCTAAAAATATGGCGCGTAAAAAGTCATCTTCTTGTGGTATGACAAATTTTGTTGCTTCTTTGCGTTGGCTTAGGAATTTTAAAAGACTCAATCGAATTTGCTTGAAATTCGTTAATGGCGTATCGGGGTATGCTCGATTATGCTGTAATACAATACTTTAAACACGATATTGAAAGAAAATACAATCGTTTAACCCGGATGATATCTTTAATTTCGACGTATTTGCATTATTTTTTAACTTGTACACCTACTAGAAGTCTTTATCATGTTAGTGGAAAATTTAGTAAATAGCGCGTTACTTTATTATTTTCTGTTATTATGACAGGTAAATATAAATCCATTTTTACTTGGTAAATCTAAGAGTCCAAGTGGTTTCAAAAACATATTTTTAGGGTACTTGGTAATAAATATGATAACAATTCAGAGATATAGATGAGATCAGAAATTTTTTATGCAAGGTTTAACTATCTAAATGAGACCATGATTCGAAGAAACAAACATTTTTTATTGACATTAGATATTACTCCAGTCAATCTGGTAGATTTTGAATTTAGCAACATAGAATTTCTTTACTTTCCCTAATTGTAACTTCAAAAATAAAACCACTGGATCAAGGAATAATCAAATCCATTTCCAATAAAAAAACTAAATCAAAAGCTAAATATCGAATTCGATGCAGAGTCGAATGAAAATTATTATGATCTTGTAAAAAGATATAGAATATTAATTGTAATGCTTTTGATTATCGAATCATAGAGTGAGTTGACAGCAGAGACAATTGTAAATTGCTACAGAAAGCGATAGAAAATTGTCTAATAGATGTTAAATCTTTATTTTCATTGCCTGAAGAAGAGTAAGACCCGAACACTTTTGATTACTACACAAAACATTTGACAAGAAAGAACTTTTTGTTGAGTTAAAAAATTAAATTTAACTTCTAAAAAGACCTGATGATGATTGCGAAGACGATTCAAGTGACGCACCTGGTCTTAGCCAGCACTGATTAGGACTTATTATAATGCATTTTATTATAATCAGATTAATAAAATATAAATTTATTTAGTTAAATACTGTCTTTAATTGCTTCCTTGGTTTCATTCTTTCAATTCTGAAGTTGTTGCTAGCTATGCATAAAAATCAAAGATAATACCATATTTTCCTAAAAAAAATAGGAATATTAATAAAAACCAATAAATTACTAGTTGAAAAGAGATTTACCAAGTAGTCGATACATTTTCTTTTTAATATTTTCATCTTGTTGTTTCGTTTATAAATTTTGTTCCTTGTTTTTTAATAACTAACATGGAGAGAAAAAGTCACTGATAATGTTCGTTATTTCGGAGTTGCACTATATCTAAATCAGGCCCGCTTAACCTTTTTGAACGTTGGGTAATTTAATTGCTTATTTATCTATAAATAGACCACATTTAATAAATTAAGGATTTTTTTATTCAGAATTTATCAAAAGATTATTAAATATATATTATCCTTAAAAAACCACATAGTTTATATAAATTTAAAAGCATATAAAAATAGTTAAAGTAAAAATTTTAATGAGATTTTTTAAATTGATGCTCTTCAAGTATTTCACCTATGTTTAGTGTTATATTTGTAACTGCTAAACGTAAATAATTTTTAAGATGGGAATCTGTCATTGAAGATTTGTTTTTTGTTTTAGCAATTTTCATCAATAAAAAATACTTCTCACATGAGTATGTAGTTGAAAACAAAGAAAATATTCTAGCTGCAAAATTTTTCAACTTCGGAAATTTATCTGCCGTTAGATGTTTTTAAAAAAATTTAATTAGTTCACATTCTTCAAACATTAACTTTATATGAAAGTTAGATTGTAAATCTATAATTTCCATCTATAAATAATTGGGTACGTCTTCAATTTATATTGAAAAGGGAGAAATTACTATACAAACTTATTTTTCTTTTGCTAGAATATTGGCAAATCTTTCATTAAATTTCACTATTAAATCCTTGCGCTCGCAAGCATAAATTTTAAACTCTTTAATAGAACACGATTTTAGGGTCAACAAATTATATATGTTATTATTCTCTAGTTGATCATGCCATAATTTTAATTTTGTTATGAACGAATTTTTGTTAGTATTCAAAATGTAAATATTCATATTTTTATCCTGAATACTTACGTTCAAATTAGATAGATGTTATGTAATATCCACTACAAATGCAAGATCTGCTACCCATTGTTCTTCAAATTGTTCAGCAATTTTTCTAACTTTATAATCCATGAACAGTTTGATTTCAGGGAAAAGTTTAAAAAAAATCAGTAAAACCTTGGACCTGCTAAACCAATGAACTTCACTGAAATAAATAACAATAACATATTCTTTGTTTACCATTTCCGAGTTTTTCTTTGAATTAAATGTGGTTAAGATCTCTGGATCTAATGAAGTTGTTTGTTGAAACAACAACATCCGTAACATTTTTCATATTTAATTTTTTTTGGAAACAAAATTTTAACGTGTTAAACGCAGTGGCAAACAAATATATTACTACGATATTCTAGGTTTATTTTATTCAACACATGCTTTACCAATCCAGAGTAGCGACCTCTCTCCGAGGGAGCTCCATAAGTTGTAATACAGCTAAGCTTCTCAATTGGTAATCCATATTCACTTAAAGAATTTACAAATGCAGTATAAAAATCCAATGCTTGTGTAGTTCCTTTCATGCTAACGAAATCCAAAATTTCTTTTGTTATGTTCAGATCTGAATCTGTACCTCGTATAAAAATGACAAAGTGCGGTATCAGATAAATCAGTGGATTCATCAATGCCAATTGAAAAATATTAAAACAATTTTGCGCGTTTTTTTATAAGTTGATTCAATATTTTAAGCCGTGTTGTCTACTCTTCTTGTTACTGTAAAACGTGACAAACTAATATCGTTAAAATCAGATTACCTATCGGGTCAGATTAGTTCAACCGCTGCTTCAATACATTATTTTACTTTAAGTCTATCAGAAAATGGCTTCAAGCGCTTCGCTAGTATATTACTTATAATATAACTAGTTTTTGTAATATTATTTTCATTATTTGGCTTTTTTGTAAAAATTTGTTATTATGATATCAATCTGTTTTTTAATCTCTTCGATTCTTCTTCCTTGCAAGCATCAGATAATTTATCATATTTTTCTAATGCCATTTATTATAATGACGTTGTACGTTGTATTACTAAAAAACAGCTACATTTTCAAGACATATGAGACATAACGGTTTGTTTTTCCAATTTTTAAAAAAATACTGACATGTCTATGCTTCTTTAAATACTCAATTTCTATCCTTCAATGTTCGTTTAATCATTAATTATGTCATATTTGGGATTTATTTGTTTAAAAAATTATATTTTGATATTTGTAATATAAATATTACCCTGATTTTAAAAATAAAAGGTAAAATATAGTTTGCTTAATTATTTTTTGTTATAAAAATTAATTCCAAAATTTTATTATTGGCCGCTACCTTTTTTTATTGGGCCGTAGGTTGTACGGGCCTGATCTAGATTTTTAATTGGTACATTTTAATAAGATTAATTTATAAATCAGATGTAAGTAAAGAAATATAAAATAACTGCTTAACTGTTTCCAGAAACCAGTTAATTTTGTACCATAACTATCATGGTAACTCATGCTTAATTCCTAAAAAAAGCTTAATTAAGAAATTAATTAGAAAGAATAAATTGTAAACTTTCATTTATTATAATCTATCATGTTGAGCAATAAACTTTTAGTCTAAACTATATCTCATCGTATGACTTAAACATCTTAAATATAATCACCCAAGCTTGCAAATCTCACGAAATTGAAACTAATCTCACGCTCTCACACTAACATAAAATGTTGTAATAAAATCTCACTCAATATATTTTAGCTCTAATTTATTTTTATATGTAACGTTTTTTTGCTGATCCTTGTTTTTCTGCGAAAGTATTTGACACAATGCGCACTGCCAACAATCCTATCTTTTTTTATATAGCCATATCGTATTCTTTCACGTAGCAAACTTACATTAATCATTCAAATAACCATACACATATTGTGACCATAAACATACATACGGTAATATATATAGTTTTCTTTAGAGCTCGATATTTTGAGTTATCTATAATTAGCGTCATAAATAATTAATTTTGTATTTTAAAAAAATGTTTATGAAAAAATTGGCAAAACGTCATGAGTGTACACTTCCTCGTCAGATAACGATTGCAAAACACTCAACCGCTCTAGGAAACATTTTTATGGTGCTCTTGTATATTAAAGCGACTTATATGAAACATTCACCAAAAAACAGCGGTATATACTGTAAGGTTTAGTCAATTTTACATTTTAGAAGTACTGTTTGTAATGTAGACCGCATTTGTGCCCACCAAGGAGTGACTGATATTAAACGTCATATTAAATCTGCAGGCCAGATAAATAATTTTAAAAGTGTTAACACCAATGCACCCATAACAAAATTTCCTGTGTCAAAGCCAAGCTCGAATTCAATGTCAAGTCTAGAGTACAAAACTCGGAGAGCAGAGGTAAAATGACGACTGCATTGACCCAGCATAACTTGCCCTTGTCTCTTGCTGATCATTTTCTTCAATTGTTCAAGGATATGTTCCAGGCTCCTCTATTCTGAAGGCATATTCATCTGGAAGTATAAAGATTATCTGCATTCTTAATGGTACATTTCGAGAACATTTTTTGCAAGACATTGTTCAGAAAATGAAATCACTTCCCTTCACTGTTTGCAGGCCATGATCAAACGGCACAGAACTCGAGAAAATGAATGCCGTAAATTTTAAAATATTTGATGACAATCAGGGTATTCATCATCGATTTCTTAACATTTGTGTCACAAATGGCAGACATTCTGCAACAGCTGAAAATAATTTTGCTACAATTGACAAAGTCTTCACATAAAATACAATACCTTAGAAGAATTGAATTGCATTTCCTCTTGATAATACAATCGTCAATATTAGTGTTCGGAATTCCATTAGCAACAGATCATTGAAGAAAAACCCTGATCTATATGTTCACGGTTGCTTATGTCATATCGCACACAATGACTTTCACCATGGCAGCAAGCCATTTACAAACGAAAAAAATTTCTGGTGGATGAACTATGTGAAGATTTGTATTGTTGGTTTGACAAGAGCATAAAAAGGAAGGCTGGTCTGAAGGAGTATTGTAAAAAAATAATACCTTTTACAATGAGATTCTGAATCACGTAACAACACGATGGCAGAGCTTTGAAATAATCATTTAGAGAAAACTGCATGTACCATTAATTGATTTGCTACTTTTAATCAGAACATGACAGCCGAGCAGGTTTTAAGAGGCTTCAGAGAATCTTTAATAATTCTATCACTGAAGTTTATTTACTCTTCTATAAGTTATCTTTACCTGTTTTCACAAATCTCAATCAAATGATGCAAAGAGAAGATCCATCTCTATATTTGCCGTACAATAAGATGCAAAAGTTTCTAAAAACTCTCCTCATGAAGTTTATGCAGCAAAGCAGTATCCTTGAGGCAAATGGGCACTTATTGAAAGTGGAATATAAAATTGCTAAAAAGCAGTTGGATGTTGTAGCTCTTGTGGTAGTCTTAATGACTCTTTCACAGATGATAAAGCTACACAAGGAAGGTAATATCACAGCTGCTCAAATAGATAAGTTTTACGTTGTTTTTTGGCTAATTTTCCAATCAACAGTGAAATATGCAATTGATAAGATGCCTATAGATAATATAGTCATTTCACTCAGCAAGTTTGTTAATGTTTCTGACAGATTGCAGACAAAGTTAAATGACATGATTTACTTTAACAAAAGATTCAATAAAATCTTGTCATTTGCTATCCCACAAGATGAGGAAGCTTTATTTTAGGAGTTAATTGACTTTCAAACAATTAAATAATAAAAAATTCCTGTACATGTCTGGAATAAGGCAAATGTGGAAGAGAACTCGCACATTAGGATGAATAAGATTTGAGATTATTTGACTTCTCTAACTGATAGTGTAACTCACACATCAAGATTTGGAAAGTTGTGCAAAGTAGCATATTTTATGTGTACTCTGCTTCACTTAAATGCTGATGCGGAAAAGTTGTTTTCAATGATGTCTATTAACAAAATAAGCTCTAGGAACAGTTTTTGTGTTAAAAGCACACTTAGCTATAATATGACATTGAGATTAGCTCTACCTGAATCTACATAAAAGTGCTACAGATTTGAACCACCAGAGAAAGTTGTCAACAGTAGGAAAGATGTGACTTGGTGATTGAATAAAGAGCAGTGTTCAAAAAGTATTTAAAAATATAGATTCTTTTAAAACTTTGTGTCTTACTATTATGTTTCTTATACTGATTAGTACTATGCACAATAATGCTGAGTAAAGTAAAAACTCAGATCAAAAAATCATAGGAAATGTTGATTTTGCAAATAAAATGTCAAATAGTGATATAATCATGAATTTATTAACATTGTAACCATAAAAATACGCCATTAAAATGATTTTTACAATTTTACATTATAAGTATTTGTGACTTACATTGAAACAACCGGTAAAAACCACAATATGGATCTTAAAAATATCATTTAATATCGCCCAAAGTTTTTTATCAGCCGATATCTTGTCGATACCTTCTCAATCTGATATTGAAATCGATGATCCATCATATAAAAAATAATTTTATATCAATACATGGTAGAAAACATAGCTAGATTTCCATCTTTGTTATTACAAACTAAAAAAAAATATTTCCTGCGGGGTCTTTTCTTTTCCATACCTTCGCCACAGCCTTGCTGCCCCACTCGGGAATGCGCAAAATAATTCCTCACTCAAACTTTACAATATCACTTCCATTATTTTCCTGCTTTCCGTACTCTCAAGCATTTCAATTTCTTGACCTTTAGAGCCCTTAATCACATGTTTTTGTGACATTTTTTAATCATTAACCAAATTCTTAATGAATACAAAAACATATCAAAACGCATTAATTTTTCAAAATCAATCTCGTTTTTTAAGTTTAAGGAATAAATAGTACAGTCAATAAAACTATCTGATGTTTAAAAATACTTTTTCCTTAAACTAAAAGTCCATCTGTTTACCAACAAGACTTTTAACCTAATTGTAACATTTTCCACTAAATTTAGTTCATAATAAACAAAAATTTTTGAATAAATTGATAATTGAAAATTATTAGTCAATATCTCTTACCTTCATCATATAAAATCATATAACCACTTAGTTGTCACTTTCATCATAACAAAAATATAGCGTTATAAAAAAGTTTTCAACATTTCCTAAAAAAAACTTTTAAATGTAAAATAAGATTCAAGAATGTGTTTCGTAAACTAAAATAAAGGAAATATTTTAAAGAATTTAAAAATTTGAAAAATAAGGTTTTAAAGGATATTATATTAAAAAATATAAAGAAAAATTCAAAAGTGGGTTTCAATTAAAAACATAAATAAACCAAAAAAAAATAAAAAGTTGAAAATGTAGGGAATTTTACAAAGTGATAAACATAATTTTTAAATATTTTATTGTACAATTTATCTTTAAATAAAACCCGCAAAATATTTTTTCATGAAATCTTAATCATAAATATTGATTTTTTAACAAAATTTATCTTTTTAAAATTAATTAATTAAAATATTTAAGATTTAAACTAAAAATATATAAATTGTGTTATATTGGTGTTTTTTGTTTTAAATAGTCATTAAAATTTTATTATTTAAAGGTTAACTTGAAAATTTATTTTAATAATACAACCAATACATTAAATAAAAAAAATGCTGTATTTTCAAGAAACATATTAAAACTATAAATATAAACATAACATTGAAAAAAATATTTTTTCATTTAAACAAAAAAACTCTAAAATTTGTAATAAAGTACCAATAAATTGTTATAAAGTACTTATAATTATTTTTAAAAGTAATGTCGAACACTTTTAGAAAAATGTCGAATAATTTGTAGAAATGCTAAAAAACAATCATCTTTTTTCTTTTCATCCATTTTTATTGATGAAAAGAAAGCAAATAATTTTTTTTTATTTCTAATCAAATAATTAAGGGTAGGAATTGCTATATAAGGTAAGATTTTATTTTCAACATCATGTGACTATCACTGGTGCTTATGAAACCAACTTTGTAAAAAAAACTTTTATAGTTTTAAAGTAAAGTTTGAGCTATTGTAGTAGTTAAAAGTTATCATATTGGTGTCCACATACCTTTAATTTACTTTTAGTAAAGTAACGTAAATGATCTGAATATGCTGAAAAAGGTTCTTGTAAATAAACCTATTCTTTTTTATAACTTTCCTATATAAATCATGAAAATTTTGTTTCTTTATTGTTCTTAAAAATTAATTTTCTGTGACAAGATGACTTTTAATATCTATTAATTCATAGAATGAAATTTTACCAATCTCAGAAAATGGAGATGGTAAATAATGATATGCTTTTAAATAGAATTCTATCAATTTTCTTTCATTTAAATTATTACAAATATAAATCTTTATTTGAGGGTCGACAGTAAATCAACCAGATAAAAATAATTTTTATTCCAGTAAATCTTACCATTTACCAGTAGTATTTCATGTAAATCAAACCACACTTAATAAAAGTTGCAATATTTTTATTTTTACCAAAATCTTAAAAATTAATGCCTTAATCAGTTAGCTATTGATACTAATTTTAAACTCAGAGTTTTAACTAATAAACAAGGAACAAATAAACTTGAAAGTTGAATTTTCCCATTTGAGATTCAAATAAATTGTTGTGTTTTTTGTTACATACACAACTGCGTTTGAGACTTGCGATGACTTATAAAAAGCAAAGAAAGATGGTTTACATAGCATCTAATCAAATGAGAGTTGAAGTATAAAAGCCTGCGTTTTCAACAGAAATAATATTTTTAAAATGAAAATAATGCTGCCAACTTGTTTAATTCTTCCATATGAACCGAACTAATGCTTACATCACTTATTTTCTATTAGAGTAGTTTTTTTTCTAAAATATTAAACTTGAAAAAAATGTTTATTACTTTTATTTCAAGGATATCATAACTTATTAGTTTTTCCATAATGATGTAACCCCTTTAAGATGGTTAATAAATCCATTTTTGATTAGTATAATGTTGAACCCAAAACTTGTATATTTCCAAAGTATTTGATATTATCTGGTTCTTTAAAATTTTCAAAGTTTATTAATTCTTTGCTAGTTGAAAAATTAATAATACGGTATATTTAATTCATTTCAATAAGAACAGATTCTAAACATATTTTCATATTTTTTTCAAACTTTTTAAAAGCCAACATCTTGCAAGATCGAAAAGAACGATATACAATAGAATTGGGAACTATATTCATTGATGTTAAAATCATTTATATAAAGGAACAAAAGTCGGAAAACTAATAAAGCATTAAGAAATCGTAAAATAAAAAGTTAAGTTTACCCATATTGGGGTTATATATAATAAAATTAGTATTTTACAAATATAATGCTACCAATATCGGGATTAAATATAATTAAATTAGTATTTCACAAATTATACTGCCAATATAAGGGTTAGATATAATAAAATTAGTATTTTACAAATATAATGCTACCAATATCGGGGTTAAATATAATTAAATTAGTATTTCACAAATTATACTGCCAATAATAGGGTTAAATATAATAAATTAGTATTTTACAAATTATACTACCGATCGTTTTAATTTATTACATACAAGTAATCTGAATTCATAGATATATTTTGATTCATATTTGTTAGTTCAACCTAAAAAAGGACTTTTGAGGCTAAAGAATATAAATAAAGAAAATGTACTATTAATAAGTAAAATTATAAAAGCTTCTAAATTAATAAGTTTGAGTAATTAAATTTAAAATTGTTTTAAATAATTATCTTAGTCATTTTTCCAAAATATTATGTCACTTTCTACTTTTAAAGAAAACATTTTAAGAAATAACTTTAAAATATATTGAAATCATTACAAATTTTGAAATTAAGTACAATATTTGTAGGGTTTTTGGTACAATTAATATTTGTGAACGAACAAATTTTGAATTATAAATATCAATATCAAAAGTTTATGAACAAGAATCAAAAATTTACATATAGAAGCTACTTTGAGAGTTTCAAATAGTAAATTTAGTTTCAAAAAAGAAAATTTTTTGTCAATTTAAGCCTGTTTAAGATAATTAATCCTCAATAATTTATATGAAATTTTTATTGTTAAGAACTGATGTAAATACAAAAATTATTTAAACTTGTAACTTTTTAATTCTTTTCAATAGTCTTTTGGTCCTTCTTTCTAGACCCTCTCAAAATCTAATAAAGAAATATTACGTTATTAACAGTGCAATCTTATTGAATTTTATTTTTTGTTAGTGTATTTTGATGGTATTGTAATATTCTAAATATTGAAATTCGTGAATTTCTTTTATTTTATTATATTCAATTACTGATCGACTTTATCATGAAACTAAGAAAGTCTTAACAACTATTTATTTTTATTGGATTGGATTTCTTTAAAATAACTATTTTTATATTTAATTTCTATATAGAAAAAAGTTTTTCTGAGGCACCAAGATTAATATAAATTTGAAAATGACTGAATCTTATACTGCAAACATGATCAATTAATTAGTTTAAGTACGCATCGCGGTTAAGTGCCTAAGGGATACTAAAAAATTTCATGTTTAACATTTATAAAATTTTACTTTATTATTTCAAAAAATCTTTTACTGTTAATGGATTTTTGGTTTTGCTGCATTCTAAAACCTTGCCATGTCGAATTCTTAAAGCAACAGACATCAGTTTTTGTAAGCACTTTTAGGTCGTCGTAATACCCATAAAACTTAGAAATTAGAGAAGGATTTTATATTTTAGTCCCAAGAGATGATATGACTGAAAAGACTTGTTAAAAATCGATTGTGGGATCGTTAATGTCTTCTAAATCACTAAAATAATCATTCAATTCTTCTTTGCACTCATTGTTATTCATTTTATCAATAAGATCATTAATATTATCTTTAATAGCTTCTGTATACTCAGTTGATGTCGACATGAATATACTCATTAATATTATTTACATTAATAAGAGACATTTCACTTTTAAAATTTAGTATTTCTTGTTCATTGTTACTCTCTTCCACAAGGTCAGTTTCTTCTACAAAATATGTATCATAAACATACTGAATCCTTAAATCTATTTTTATAAAACAATTTTTAATAGAAATAGATGAGATACTATCCCAAGCTTCTTTTATGTACATTGCTGTATCCATTATGTGAGTATGATTACCGTATTTGATTCCAGCAGAACCTCTTTTAAGAAGAGTAGCTTGATTTTGCAGAATTTCTTTTTTATTATCAGGAAGATCATAAAACCGCAGAACATCTAGTAGATATAAACATTTTTGTCGTAATTTTAAACAATTAATTATTTCTTGATCACATGATTGTTTCCAGCTAGTGCAGTTTGGTGTAAAAAACTCAACTAAAATGCTATTTTTTCAAAACTTTTAAAATGTCTTGGTGCAATGTCTATTAATAATAATACAGGTCTTTCAGTATGTTTTCACGCTTCTAAAACAAATACAGTATCAAACTATATCTTACAGGTGGCTTGATCCATCCAAACTTATCCTTAAGAGCAATAAGGAACTGGCCTCTGTTTGCCAACACTGCATGCATTTTTTAACTTTTCCAAATCATGAGGCAATGTATCTTATAAGAATCATTGAAGTTAGCACAAAGAACTAAAGTCAATCAATCTATTCACTTTTTTTGGCAGTTGATGCATCTTCATTCGGCATTACTAATCATTATCTTTGCAAAATGCGATAAACCAATTCTGTCTCATTCATATTATTGATACTTGCAGGTGGATAGTTTTTTATAACTTTGTATAAATTATTTAAATTTTGTAGTAACTGCGGATCTGCTTTGTCAACTTAAGATCTTTCTCCGATTAAAAAACGGTTTGACTCGTTTTCATATTCTAAAATTTTTAAAACATCCCTTGAAGCTTTAAAATCGTTTTTTTCAATTTTAAGTAATTCCGTAATTTCAACTGCTTTTACAATAATTATAGTTGGAGGAAGCTCTAGCTTGTAACTTCTCATTACAATCATCCATGAAAAGAGCTTATCTTTAAAACAGGAAAGCGAGCATGACTGTCACTGAATGAAAAAATTCTTGTAGATTCAGGAACGGTTTCTGTTCTGTATAGTATTTCTGCCTTTTGATTCCATAACTTTCTTATCGCATACACCTACAGAGTACTCTCTTGGCAATTGCTATTTTACTAGGTGCATTTACTTTTTGTAGCTTTTGGATAATATCCAACCTTTTGCTATCATTTAAGTGCTTAATTTGTAAAATTTGCGCCATTTTAGAAACAATAATAGTATTGAAAAGACTAAGTGCGCACTCTCTGTTATGTACGCACAAAGTCGCTACGTTCAAGTTGATACTTAAGCGCGAGATTACTGTGTATCAAAAATATAGTTTCTTCACATATTTAGTCAGAAATGTCTTCAATAAATCATTTTACACATGTATTTATTCAATAATTTTTTTTGTATCGTATAAATATTTTATTTTCTGAATGAATCTATAAAGAGTTGAATTATCAATAAAAAAAACTTTTTAATTTATAACTCATGATGACACGTAAAAATTTGTCAACAATATCAAAAAATGATAAAGATTGTATACATTTCTTCAATATTTTGATAAAAAGTGATTTATCCTTTGATAATATTTTGAAATTACTGATATCTGAATATAAGATAATATAACATAACTTAAAATTAACTTATTAAAAAAATACTGTACTCTAATTTATAAAGAAATATTATTATTATCCTTCTTATTAATATAAATTTGTGGTCTTAATCAAAAATAAACAATATTTTTACAATCTTTTAATCAAATACTACTATGCTATTTTATTAACCCTTATCAGATCTTTATCAAAAATATACAATATTTTTATAATCTTTTAATCAAATACTACTATGCTACTTAATTAACCCTTATCTGCCGTCATTATCATAAATAAAATTCCATAATAATCTGTAAATAAATATTACTATTCTATTTTATTAACCCTTATCTTTTATCATTATCATAAATATACAATACCTTTATAATCTTTTAATGAAATATTACTGTGCTATTTTATTAACCCTTTTCTGACGTCTTTATCAAAAATATACAATATTTTATAATCTTTTAATGAAATATTACTATTCGACTTAATTAACCCTTATCTGCCGTCATTATCATAAATATACAATACCTTTATAATCTTTTAATTAAATTTTACTATGCTACTTAATTAACCCTCATCTGCTATCATTATCATAAATATACAATACCTTTATAATATTTTAATGAAATATTACTGTGCTATTTTATTAACCCTTATCGCCGTCATTATCATAAATATACAATATTTTTATAATCTTTTAATGAAATATTACTATGCTACTTAATTAACCTTTATCTGCCGTCATTATCATAAATGTACAATATTTTTATAATCTTTGAATGAAATTTTACTATGGAACTTTATTAACCCGGCATTACTGCATTTCAACCCCTAAAGTGGATAATTCTACCCCAATTTTTAATTAAATTTTTTTAAATCAAGTTCTAATTTTTTTTACACCATATGGATCCCAAAAATTCTTATAGGCTTCCTTTTAAGAGTTATACGCTTTTGGATTTTTTGCAAGAATTGGGTGTTTTGAGAGAAATAAATACTACAATATGTTCAACATGTCTTAAATAAATGGCAACAAAATTTTTCTTAAACGGAAAATGGTGATGATAGTTTTATTTTACGTTATCATAAATGTAAAAAAGATGTATGTTAAAAAATACTTTTTTTGTATCCACAAAACTCAATGGTGTTTCTCAAAATCTTTCTTTGAAAACGATACTAAAAATTACGTTCCAGTATTTCGAAAAAAAACTCATAAGGAAATTATGAAGAATATTGGCGTTTAATAGTCTAATACCATTGTTGATTGGGCACTTGTCGGTTTTCCAACTCACG
>CAKKLC010005187.1:0-13344 GCA_918559645.1 Ceratonova shasta | reverse complement strand
CGACGGAGCTGTAGTTTACAATGGCTTAAAGGATCATGGATATACCCATCTTACAGTCAACCATAAGAAAAATTTTGTAGATCCAATTACTATAGTTACTACAAATCACGTAGAAAGTGGTTGGCAGAAAGCAAAAAACGGAAATAAATTACGTTATGGGAACCATAGGAGCACGTTAGCTTACCATTTGGCTGAATATTCCTGAAAAAAAAATTTGGAGATGATTTGAGGGCATTTATTGAAATAATAAAAAAATCTTATCCTATTGATTAGATAAAAAAATAATGTATTACTTTATTGTTTTTTTAACCCTTTTATTTTAATATGTTAAATATTTTATATTTCATATAACAAAACAATTTTTAAAATGTGGGGGGAAAACTGACAAGTACCGTTGATTGGAAAAATTTCACCCATGAAGTAATGAAACATGAAAGAATTAAGCAAGGAAAATTGAGTGGTTTGGAAAAAAGAGTACAAATAGATGAAAATTTATTTCGTGGGAAATGCAAATATATTCGTGGGCGTAAATTGCTTGGTGATTTTGAGATGGAAATTTGCAGACAAAGCATTAAGACGTGCTAATTATGGTACCAGAGTAAAAGGGTTATGGATATTTGGTTTAGCGGAAGAATAAAGTGATGAAATTTTAATGTTTTATGTGTAGAAAATGGATGCGGAAACATTATTAACTCTAATTGTGGAGAATGTTGAATTAAAAACAACTTTGGTATTAGATGGCTGGGCCGCTAATAACGAATTTTTAATCACGCTTATAATCATCAGGTAGTGAGTCATGAGGAAAGTTTCGTAGACCCTATTACGGGTGCAAATACACAAAGGATTGTGTGTGAGTGGAGTCATGCGAAATTGCTTATTATGAACTTGAAAAGAGGTACTACGGTCGAATTAATACAATAACATCTTGATGAATTTGTATTTAGAAAAAAACACGGTGAAAATGCATATATCGGATTTTTAAAAGTATTTAATAATATTTTTATTAACTAAAAAGTATAACAATTATTTTTTTGTCATTTATTTTTATATATTTGTAAATA
This sequence comes from Ceratonova shasta, assembly GCA_918559645.1. Taxonomy (NCBI): domain Eukaryota; kingdom Metazoa; phylum Cnidaria; class Myxozoa; order Bivalvulida; family Ceratomyxidae; genus Ceratonova; species Ceratonova shasta. Next base: position 12,283 of record CAKKLC010005187.1, on the reverse strand, counting down.
CCAATATTTTTTTATTTAAAAAAATTTTATTCAAAACTGTGGTAGTTGAAACCACTTTAGGGGTGAAATGCAGTAATAACATTAAACCTTATCTTCTGTCATTATCATAATATGAAATATTTTTATAATCAAATATTACTATCTTACTTTATAAGCCCTTACCTGCCATCATTATAACAAATATACAATTACATTATAATCTTTGAATAAATATTACTATCTTACGTTTTAACCCTTATCTTCTGTCATTATCATAAATATACAATATTTTTATAATCTTTTAATCAATATTACTTTCCTACTTTATTAATCTTATCTGATGTCTTTATAATATAAATACAATACCATTTTAAAATTATCTTCAAAGTTTTTATTTGGTACAGTTTCATCAAATATTGCTAAAAATGGTAATAATTAATCACTGTTATAGGACAATGAAAATAATATAGATCTTTCCTGTGATCCTCATTTTGTAATAATTGGTTTTGCAAGTACCTTAAGGTTCAAACTTTTTAAGCCGCAGAACACGAATAATCTTAAAAAAAAGTTATATAAATTAATAAAAACTGATCCCATTTACTCACTCTTTAATAATAAGGGTATACCTGATGATAGCTGTATAATTTCCTCGATACAAACAAATCTAATCTCAAATGCAAAACTTTCCAAGGATTTATCCACACTTACATTCATAAATAAGTGGAACCAACGATTATTTACATGCCTTAAAACTTTTTTTAAGCTAGAACCTAATGAAAACGACGAATTAGTTGCAATATACTACTTAAATCATAAATTATCTGATTTATTCCTTCAGTTTCTAACTTTTTTTCGTTACAATCGATTTAATTATTTATTTGAAACAACGGCACATTTTATTCAACAATTTATGTTGAATCAAGTTAAAGAATATGATTTCATTCGAAAGCTAATTTATTTGTATAACCCAAGCCTTGAACATAATACTAATTTTGTTTATAGTAACCCTCTTTATACTCTTAATTTTAATCGCTAATTAGAAAACTATTAAATGCAATAATGCTGTTACGTTGAATAATTTTATTAAATATTAAATGGATAAAAATTGCAATTTTTTATTTGATATTCTCTACCAATTCTATCAATTAATTATTTAGGATCAAAAATTGTGCAATTTTAAGTTTTCATTACGATCAAAGATTACGAATTACTTCACCAATTGAAATTACAAAGCCTAGGACGATTCTTTTGTTGCTTATTTAGTTATTAATAAAAATTTCAAGTTTATTTTAAATTCTTTTTATGAATTTGACTATTATTTTAATAACATTAATGTATTTAAATATAAATTAAATAAACAATTATCCATTGACATTGAGATTGACAACCGACAAGAACTTGTATTTAAAGAAAATTATATTGATCACAGATATTCAAGGTTTATTAATAGGAAAAAATTCATGTTTTTGAATATTCAAACTTTATTTTTGTAATGTAGAAACTAAAAATAATTTACTGTATTAGAAGTCTTCTTTCATTAATTTATGAAGATTTAAAATAAAATAAGAAATGAAAATTTAATTGAGATAGGTGATTATCAATAAAAATTTGGATACATTATGTGTCAAGAGGATTTTAATTGATACGTGACTGTAAATTTGATTATTGTGTAGTTGATTTATATTCATATTTTTGAATCTTGTGTCTCAAATGCTGTAAAGAAATCATCAGTAGTTAAATCTTTATTATATAACTTAGAGTTTGCTTTATAGTTAATAGTCTGTTAGATAAAAGCTATCTATCTGATAAAATACTAATTCAAAAGTTTTCGTGGTACGTTATGACTAGGGGCAACTCAATAGTGGAAAAAAAATAAAAAGTTGAAAATGTCTGAAAATTCAACGATTTTTATTAATTATTGATCTCGTAAACATCATCAAAACTCGAATCTTCATTTTCCCATATTTTCATTGCATTGGGGTAAGAATTATAATAAATTGAAAATCTTTTATAATGTTTTCACCGTTGAAGTTTCGATCATTAGCTAATAATTTCTTTAACATAAATAAACTTCCTTCGACTGTAACTGACGTAGGTGAAGAGTTCAGCCTGTAACTATAATCCGTTGCAGAAATAAACTAATTCTTTAGCATTCAAGGGATTTAATGACATTTTTATCCATGAAGTCTTGTATATAATTATATGCTGACGGAATCTTCCGAGATCAATATACTATTATTTAAATCATATCTGGACTTTATTTTAAATCATATTCTTTAAACATATCTAAAATGTTAATCAAAAACAAAAAAGATGTTTTTATCGTTAAAAAATTCAGTTCTCCAATCTTTTTTCCCCTAGTAATAACTGTGTTCTTTTTTTCCCTCTAAAAAAATCCACAAAAATTTTATATAAAAATGTAAATTCAAAAATTTTTAAATAAATTCAAAATATAATAATTCAAAAACTTTTGTAAAATCACCTCTACAAATGTTGTTTTTAAACATCCATTCTTTTAAATTTAATTTTAAAGAATTCAAACAATTTCCATGTTGAGCTTATATTCTACTTTTTAATTTGTTCCATAAAGACTCAATATTTTGAGTGTAAACTCCAGTTAATGGAATAACAAAATTTATAATGTAATTACAGTTTTATGCTCTAATTGGTAATTAGAAATGCTAGAGTAGGCTGTCCATTCATCAGACCATACTATTGATCCTGACCTTATTTTAGTCGAAATTATTGGAAATAAAACCTCTCTTGATCTGTTTTCAACAAGCTAACTGAATTATATTTTGCAATTTTAAAAGATGTATCTGCTATTCCAAACACTTACCTGTATTCACTTGATACTTTTCCAACGTGATACTTTTGTTTGTATCTGAACATCGATTCATCAATTTAACATATAATGACGTTTCCACCAAGTTGATAAAAATTTGTTTCAAAATATTTGTTATTTATAGTCTTAATTTATTGTAAACTTTTCCAATAACTTTTTAATTAACTCCATAAATTGAAACAACTTTGTGTTGGCATTCGTTTGCAAACCAACAATAAATGATTTTTAGTAATAATTTTAGACTGATTTTGAAGTCATTAAAAAAACTTAATTTTCATAAAATATAAACATTAAATTTATTACATAATGAATTATTGCATTTAAATGGATATCCATCAACATTTCTTTTATATTTTACTTGGTGCATTGCATGATTGCAACTTTCGCAATACAACAAATTACTAAATACACTAACCATTTTCTCTTAGGAACTTAATTATTTCTAAGCCTTCAATTAAATTGTTAATCACTTCTAAATTAAAACAATTCATAAGGATTAAAATTTTTGTAAAAAAAATTAATTGTAAGCTCTAATCTTTTTTCCCCAAAAGGGGAATAAAGAACAGAGATTCAAATCATTTAACCAAAACATCGGCTTTCTACAACAAAGATACATACACGCTTATAAGATTTATAGATTACATTAAAATTAGTTCATAGAGATCTAAATAGTGTGAATTATCCTGATAAAATTATGCAACGAAAAATATATTCGCTCTGGTTTGACAATGAATATGGGTACGACCAAAGTAAGTTTATTTTTATTGACGATTGTTCCTTTAATACACATCTTCAAAAATCTCAAGGAAGATCAAAAAGATGAAGCAGGGTCAATATCATTGTTCCAACAATAAGAGGTCGATCAATATCATTAATTTCAAGCATGAATAACAATGGAATGTGTTATAACAGAACAATTTCACATTCAAAAGTAAATGCAGATATTTTTGCCATTTATATTTGGGAATGATGTTTGTTTTTAAGAAACAATGTTAATATGGATAATGCTTGTCTATTATTGGACAACGCTATAATTCATAGAAAAACAGATGTTGAGATTATCACAACAAAGTTTAGATATCGCTTCAAATTTCTTTCGCCATACTCATATATGCTCAAACCGATCGAAAATGCTTTCTTGAAAATAAAAAATGGAATTAGAGCTTAATTGAGAATGCAAGCTGGTGGTAATTTGAGCGATTTAGATATGGAAGAAACAAGGTTAATATCTTCTGAGGATACAGCTGAGTATTTTAGATATATCTTACGAAACATAATTAACTGTGCCGCTGAGATTCCTATAAACATTAATAAAAATCGTGTCTTATGCTTTTAAATAACATTTTTTTTACTCTGCAACAAACGTATATAATATAGCATTATTTGTATTTTCCAAGCTGGGTTTATTTTCTAATAATAAAACTTTCAATTAAATGAAAAATAGTAAAAATTGAATGAAAATGGTATAATATTAATGTATAAATTAATAAATATTTATATTAGAGAATATATTAATAAATATTAATTTTAAAGAGTATAATAAATATTTATACCAGAATTATATTCATAAATATTTTTATTAATTGGTATATTAAAAATATTAATATTAAATGATATAATAAATATTTATATTAAAGGGTATATTAATAAATATTAATATTAAAGAGTATATTAATAAATATTAATATTAAATGATATATTTATATATATTTATATCAAAGGGTATATTAATATATATTTATATTAAAGGATATATTAATAAATATATAATTATTTTAATAGTAAATATTAATATTTAAGGAAACATTAATAAATATTTATATTAAAAAAATTATTAATAAAAATTAAAAATAATGGCTTTATTGATAAAAATTAATATTAATAAATAATTATATTAAATGTCAGATTAATAATATTTATATTAAAAGTTATTATAATAAAAATTTTAATTTATATTAAACCTAGAACCAAAAATAAATATAGTCAATTAGTACCTATATATAGTCATTTTACTGCACTGTGAAGGAACAAATATTTAGAAAAAACTTCGTTGAAATGCATTTTTTAACATTTCTTATATAATTTATAGTCATATAAAGTTTACATGGCTATATAGAAAAACAATTCATTATTATTAAATATTAAGAAAATGATAGTTTGGATCTTTTTAATAGCATATATTCCACAAGCGTAGTTTTGAAACTTTACTGTACATACATAAATTATTAGCTTTCTTTACATAATAAATTTTTCCTTTGTTAGAATAAGTTATTTTAGATGTTTGAGAATCTTTAGTCTCTGTTAGTTTCTTATGTTTTTTGTCTCTGTATTCTTCTGAAAGAGATTCTGATAATTAAACAATAATGGTTGTTGCTGTAGTTGTGTTGTTTTGGCTTCTCTGTGAAGGTTTTCGGCATTATTAGAAGCTAAATTTATTATATTAAAAAATATTTGAAAAGGTCAACTAAGAGAACTACATTTTACGGTATATTTTCAAATTATTAGATTAATTATATCAACACCAAATTTTATATCTTTATAAACTATAATATAGTTTTGTAACATTTTTGTATTACTTCAATTAATTTTCACAAATTTATTATTTGATCTTAGAACAGATAGCTTAATATCGGAATTAGTTTTATAATTTGTAAGGATAAAATCTTTAGATTTATATAAGAGTAAAAAAATGACGCATATTTATTGTTAGGTTGTTTGTCTATTTTAAGTAGTTCTCTTTTAGTTCCTTTAAAATTTCCAACTAGTGTTATGTTCTGACCAATAAATTTATTGTGTGACATTATAATAAATTTTTTCTGTCATTATATTCTTTTCACAATTTTTGTTCAAAAATCAACCAATCTTAGAAAAAAAATTTCGATTAGCAGCAATTATATAGAACAAAAGCCACTTATAATTACATACAGTATTTTCATTATAAGCTTAACAAACTTGGCATAAAATTTTAGCTTGCATCAGATTTTTTTAGTAATTATGTTTTATAGGGTTTCCCACATTTGATTAACACTTTTCAAAAGTGTACAAATAACTTATAATTAAGTAGGAAAAATAAAATTTAATATATAGAAAATCAACTAAAAACATCCAAAAGTCAATCTTTTTTACTATTGTTCATTCAATCAAGTATAATATCCTTCTTTTGTGACCTTTTTATATACTTTAACACATGATTGTAATAACCTTGGAAATGATTGTCGTTTATTGATCCAAACGCATTATCTATATCAAGTAGCAATTACTGCTCAGATTGACAGTTTTCTATATTAACATAGTTTTTCCACTGGGAAAACATATTTTTGTTTGGGTTAAGAAAAGGGGAATATGGTGGTAAAAAGTGGAACCTGTGACCCCTTCTTATATAAGGCTACGAACACCATACTCTTTATGGAAGGAAGCATTACCCATTATAAAAACACAGTTTTCATAATTTTTTTAGCAACACATCAAATAAATTATCTATAAATGTTGTGAATGATGCTGTGTTATAAGCACTATTTTGTTTTACATATATTAAAGTTCCTAATTTGTTGATTGCAGCGCATATAGAAATTGTTTTCCTTCTGCTTCCTGGAACTGTCATATTAGCATCGTTAAAAACAAAAAACGACCTATTTTACGCTCATACGAACATTAAAACCAACCTCATCCAAAAATATTAAATTCTCTCCATCTTTTTCCGATAGATAATTTAAGAATTTGTTTGCGTATTCAAAGCGCATTTTGATATTATCGAAGTTGTTTCTTCTAGCAGGAACATTTATTATAGATTTTACAGTGTAATGAAATCATTTTAGAACCCTGTAGATAGTCGATATCAAGACATTTATTACAAACCTTGTTTCTACAGCCTGACTTAATTATTTCAAAGTCAACTCGCAGTCGTTGTTGACCTTATTCCTTCTGCATGACTCTAAGTATGAATATGCTTCCTGTACTTTCTCGTTTAACAGTGGTTGATGTACCTAGTTCTCGACATCTTTAGACAATATTTAAGATGGTTAAACGTGAACAACCAAAAATTCTTGCAACTTTAAGGTATGCTTAAACCTGCATCAAGGTTCTGAAGTATCAAATCTCTCAAATAACTATTAATTTCTTTGACCATAGATGCATCTTTTGAAAGTTTCAATCAATTGTAAGAAATTTTTAAAATGATTAGGATTAATTAAAAGTTTCAATAAATTGACAAACCCTATAAAACATAATTACATAAAATCTGATGCAAGCTAAAACTTTATACCAAGTTTGTTGAGCTTATAATGCAAATACTGTATGTAATTATAAGTGGCTTTTGTTATAAATAATAGCTAGTCGATTGAATTATTTTAGCTTGGTTGATAGCACGTTCAACTATTTTTTAATAAATTTTTGCCAAATTTTTTTGCGATAATAAAGTAAATTTATTTGTTTTCAGGTTTATACATCTATCAATATTTTTATTGAAACCAATTAATCTTAGAATTTAAGTAAAGTTATTTCTAAACATGGTCCTTCCGAAAAACCCAGTCCCATTTTGCATACTTAAAATAATTAAGTTTTAATTTTTTTCAATCCAAGTCTCCTTAAATATATAAAATCTCAATAAGTGCACATATTATACAAAATTTTTGCTGTTTATTCATACCTTAAAACTTGAAGGCCTTCTTCTAGTGTGCATTTTTTTATTTTTTATAATTTAGAAATCTATTATCAATGAGAATCCTTTGGTAAGATTGTACACAATAATAAATTTTTGCGTAGCCTGTTGACTCTTTCAAAACTTTGAATAAACAATTATTTGGTAGTCTACAGGAAAATATGTTCATACTGTCCATCTATTGTTATGATGTTACCCTAAAACTCATTCTTTGTTTCTTCAACAGATTCCGGATTAATTACAAGGCTAGGTCTTCTTTTGACTTTTTTGACAAATTAATTGTCATTAAATCTATACTCTTCAAAGTCTTCTCTATCTGATGTCTCACTATCGATATAATTTGATGTTTCTTTAAATTATAATTCCCAGTTATTTGTATAAAATTATATCGCAACACTCCTCACCTATGTTCCTTGGCTTTTGCAATAACTTTTAACCTTTAGACACTTAGTTCATAAAATTTGCAATTAAAAGAAAACAATTTAAAACGCCAAGGAACGTTCATCATTTTATAAAACAACTATGAATAAGTAATCAGCAACAAAAGTGCGCATTTTTGATATTTTATTTTCTATCATATCATTTCAAATACTGCATAAGACACTCCTTCTTCAATAACTAGGTTATCTTTACTTCATTGAAAAGAAGGTTTGTCAGCAGGCTTAACAAAAAGATTCAAATAAAGAAAATAATACAATTGATAAAAGTATAAAACTTGGACTATATTGTTAGAGGATCAATATATATAAATATATATATATATGAAATTTACTTAATTTAACCACAAAAATAAATTCTTTATTAAGTTTTTTTAGAAGCACATTTATTTCTTTAATGCAACATAGGTATAAAACATTTTGTACATCGCAAATAAGAACAGGATGGAGACAACCAAGATCATTCATAAACTTATTTTTATTTTATACAGTACTCAAACAAGTATTAAGATATTTGTCATATTAGATACAACATTTTTTTTATGAAATTCAAAAAATTCAATGACTTTCTTAGGCAACCTAGTGTTAATAAATATTTTTATTAAAGATTGTATTAATATATATATATATATTTTAATTAGAGATTTTATTAATAAATATTTATATTAGAGGTCATATTTATAAATATTTATAGTAGAGGTTGTATTAATAACTATTTATATTAAAGGTTTTATTAATGAATATTTTTATGAGGTTATATTATTAAGTATTTGTATTAAAGGTTTTATTAATGAATATTTTTATGAGGTTATATTATTAAGTATTTATATTAAAGGTTTTATTAATGAATATTTTTATGAGGTTATATTATTAAGTATTTATATTAAAGGTTTTATTAATGAATATTTTTATGAGGTTATATTATTAAGTATTTGTATTAAAGGTTTTATTAATGAATATTTTTATGAGGTTATATTATTAAGTATTTATATTAAAGGTTTTATTAATGAATATTTTTATGAGGTTATATTATTAAGTATTTATATTAAAGGTTTTATTAATGAATATTTTTATGATGTTATATTATTAAGTATTTGTATTAAAGGTTTTATTAATGAATATTTTTATGAGGTTATATTATTAAGTATTTGTATTAAAGGTTTTATTAATGAATATTTTTATGAGGTTATATTATTAAGTATTTATATTTAAGGTTATGTTAATAAATATATAATTATTTTATTAATAAATATTAAAATTATTGGTTTCATTAATAAATATTTATATTAGAGGTCATTTTAATAACTATTTATATTAAAGGTTTTATTAATAAATATTTATATTAGAGGTCATATTAATAAATATATTAAAGGCTATATTAATAAATATATAATTAATTGGATCATGTATAAAATATGACCTACCATGTCAAATTTTTGCCATGTTCTTTTCTTTTTTTTTTAGGGATAATGTCTAACCTAAATTATTAATAATAAAAAGTTTAATTTTTTTAATTAATTTATTTTATTTTAAAAATATTAAGTACTGGTCATTTTATTTCCATGATCCAAATATTTTATTAATCAATGATTAATCTTTGGATATAATTATTTGATATTTTATTCCTGTAAACAATCTATAAGCACACCGCTATTTGTTATACATATTTAATAAAAACCTAGATTCTAAATCCATTTTAGTTAACCTATAAAACAATTTAATAGCCAAGTTATATCCTACTTCAGTAATAAGTACATACCTTTCAATAGGCTTGTAACTTATTTAATTACTTAATTATTCGATGGTATGCAAAGAGTAAATTATACAAGTTTTATCTTTTTTAAATCTAATATATGATAATAAGAATATCTGATACTCCAACAATCACACTAATTTCCATATAAAATATATTAAGTTCCTTGTATTGAATTGAATAATAACATTTTGGGATTTGTGCATAAAATTACAAAATTAAACAAGTTTTTCCCAAAAACTGTGTAGTACATTTACTTAAAAATTATTCGCTAATAAATAGAACATTTGATCAAAAAACAGGATTTAATGCATAAAAATAAAGCAAATGATCATAAAATGAAAACCTGTCTAATTATATTTTTACAAGATAATTGCAAGCCAAATAATATTACACTGAAAAAATTACTATTGTAAATAATTGTCCTCCAAAAGATTTAATAATACGAAAATCTAGAGTTAGACAAGATCGTATTTTAAATAAAATATTTAAATAATGTTTTTTTTATAACTAAATTTCTTAGTGATTATGACACCTCTTTTTGTAATATAAAACGTTAGTTGAAGCTTTTATTAATTTTGATCTACTTACCTAATAAAAAAGTATTACAATAAATGAAACTTAATTAGTCTATTCTTTAGTTAGTTATGTTATTTATTTGTATAAAATAAACATTATATATCCTATAGCTTTTTGAAACTTGAATTTCAGGCTATACCTAAAATAAATTTTTGAATTATTTCCTTCATAGGTAATAGCATCTCTATTTAAATAACTAAAAAAATTTTTTATAAAAAAAAATTACATAAATAAGATAGCTTTTAACATATCTTGTACGAAGAATACTACAAGCATTTAAAATTTTTTATATTTTTGTATAATTATATCAAATGCAAAATTGCAAGTTTCCAATAAATTTAAAGAATTATGATTGAAGTAATGGATGTGTTGTTAATTACTAAATAATTTATTAAATATTGGGAAAATAAAAGTTTAAATGCTCTTTAATTTATAATAATTGTGTTACTATATTTGAATTTCTACAATAAATTGTATAAAAATATAATAAAAATAATGTAATTGTATTAATAATGATACATTTTATGTTGTATAAATTAAAACAAATTTATCAAATTTTATCAGATAATGTATTTATACATAAAATAAAGTGTCCTATTAGTTAAAATGTTCTTATCATCATTAAATTAAAACATATTTTTAATATTTAATAGATTTTAGTATTTTATTTTCAAACAATGAGTATACGGTATAAATTAATTTAAACTATGTAACACGGTATAGTTTTATTATTAAAATATGAGAATTAATTTTAATTTTTAAATCAAATTAAATACATTCCTATGTGATTTTATAACAACTATTTATAAGTAAATATAAATTAAAAATTTCGATTATTTAAGCTATAAAAATTAAATATCTCTATATTTTAAATAAAAAAAAATATTTAACTTAAATTTTGGATCCAACTTTATTTGTTAAAAAAACATCCATCATAGTTACATGAAATCATCTTCATCCATTGGATTCTAAATTAAATAAAAAATTTAAACCTGATTGTTATTCATTGGAACATTCTTAAATAACCTATCATAAGATTTTAATTCCTTTTCTTTATTTAATTTTATTCTTTCCTCTTCATCTAATTTAAGCTACAACTCTCCAAATAATACCTTTTCTTTCCTTATTTGATCAATTTTTTTCTGGTTTCTACAAATTTCTTTCTCTTTTTTAGTCTTAAGACAACTGTTCTTCTCTTTTTTTGTTTTGTTTAGTCTATTTATAATAGGATTTAATTTAGTTTCAACCAGAAACTTCTTAACTTTTTTTTCATTTTTAAACTCAACAGCACCTGGATGACTGTCTTTCGGTTTTCTTAAATTAGTAGCTTCGGTATAATTTACATAAACGTTATCTCTACGATTTCCTGAAATATAAAATCTCATTACCCTCTGTGCTATTATTTTTAACAAGTTGACAACACTCCACAAGTAAATCATGAGAAATATCCTCTATACCTTCACCCTATAAATTTTAAATGTAAAATACCTGCCGCAATCTTAAATATACATGAGCTGATGGCAAATCTCTAACGTGAAACCTTTTATATTCAATACAAACTACCATATATCATTCTCCCAAGAATATTTAAGCAAATTATCATCTGAAAATATTAAATCAACTTACTTTCAAATTTATCTTTACCCATATATATTTTATATTCTATAATTTTATAATTTATAAACCTCCACTTTTAAATTTGTACACCATTATTCAAAAATTATATAAATGCGCATGACCTAAATTCTTTACTTAAAATACCATTTTTAAAGAAACTAAAAATATTTTAATAGAATGTTTTATTTCCTAGGAATGAAATTATTCCATACTAAATCAACATAATTACCATGACAAAATGTTCACATGCGCACGGTAAATATAAATGGTAAATGACGTATTAAAATGATTATATTTTCTTTAATTAGGGACCTTTATGAAATGATGGTTCTTTTTCGGCAAATCCCCCCCAAAAAAAAATTAAAAAATAACCAATAAAACTAACATTAACATAACTATAATAAATAATTACAATT
>CAKKLC010005171.1:52428-65974 GCA_918559645.1 Ceratonova shasta | reverse complement strand
TTTTTTGACATTTAAACTAAAAATTAGTTGAAGCCATTACACGCACAACAAAATAATTATAATATGCTGTTAAAAATTAATACAGAAGCTTGCCAAACAACCTTAATTGAGACAAAAGAATATTCAAATCTAACGCTAAAAACTGGAGCTATTTTTAAAATTAAATTTATATTTTTGTAGTAATTTTCCCATTCATGCAATTAAGATAAATGAAATTTAATATAGTTTTTCCTTATTAACTAATAATTTTATATATTTTTGCTCGCATAAAGTTTATACAATTTTTAAGAATAATTTTCAGGTTTTGATACATTCAAAATGACAAAATGTTAATTTAAAAAAATTTACTGTTTTCATACAAATACAAATATGTTTCAAATATCAAATTATAATTAATCTATATATGTATTTCATATACTAAGAACTTTTTGTTATAAGAATTAGTGAATGGTAAACATATGTAAACATATAGATAATCAAATATACCTAATATTTGTTATGAAATATTATCTAATTACAGTTTTCTAATATTTGTTATGAAATATTATCTAATTACAGTTTTCTAATATATTAGAATATGAATATATTAAGATTTTGTAAATCCATTTGCCAACACGGTATAAAATTTATTATCTGTAAATAAATAAGTCTTGAGGAAATTCAAGTATGAATTTATTAAGTTAAGTTTTATAATTAATAATATATAATTTAAAACTTTATTTAAATTTGAAATTTATATTCTTAATACTATAATATTGAATTGACATAAATTTTATAAAAATATGATTAAGGTTCTATTTAGTTAACGATTAAAATAATAACAAAAATATACATCCTGTTTATGTAAAATTATAGGTTTTTAAACATTTAAGAGACCAAATTATATTAAGAAGAAACAAGTGCAAAGAATATTGATATTAACATTTTAATTTTTTAAATTTTGTCAAAATATTTTTAAAAAATATGGTTAATAGAATTTACATATAAATCTAAAATTATTACAAAATTTTATTTTTTTATCTAATTCGAATCCATTTTCCTTTTTTTTTTATTCAAATAACAAAAATTTTTATTTTTTTAAACATTTATGTACCAACATAATGATATTTTTTGGGGTTTTTATTTTAAAAAAATTGCTTAAAAGTTAAGTTTGTAAAATCATAAGTAAACCGTTTATTTATTATAAAAATTACATGGGATCATAACTTTACTTATTATTAGTCATTAATAAAGTAAAATATAACATAAATGATAATAAATGGATTAGATTTTTATAAAATCATAAAAATATGATAATTATTTTAAATATATAGAAATTTGATATAAATAATAGAAAAAATAATTAGTATATCAGTTTCAATAATCATTTCTTTCATTTATGATGAAAATTAAATTTAATATTTTAATAAAATCAAGATATAAATTATTTGAAACTATACCAAATTAATAGTTGAAAAATAGTATTACTACTTTAACATTTTATTTACAAAACAATATTCTAGTATAGATTTGCAATAATTTTGTCAAGTATAATATTGGATCATAATCTAAGGCTTGATTTAATTATATATTAAAAAAATTGTATGCAATTTAAATAAACAATATGATGATAAAATAATTATATTGTAATTGTGACAAGGTTTTATTTAAAAATAAACAACTTAAACTTTATTTCTTGTGCCATTATATGGCTATTATTAGATATTTTCTAGTTTCATTCACTTATTACATTAAATATTAGATTCCTTTTTTAATCTAAACATAATAAATAAGTAAAACTAGTGAAAAGCAAACAAAAATGTTAATCAACTGACTTTTTTTTCACAAGTTTGGGAATAATGTTTTTTATATTTTCCACTAAAACGTTAAATAAAGAAATTATAAAAAAACCTATGACCAGTTTGGACGAGTTTGAAAATAAACTAATCAGAATGAATATCTTATTTCTTTTGTAGAATAGCAAAATCTTCTAACATGTGGAATGACTTCAAGTTCATGCAACATTTCTTTGATATTAAAAAAGTATACAAAAGTAAAAGATATTTTTGTATGCGGTTTGTGAATTCATTGTACGGTGCATACTTGAAATTTACTTTAATAAATTATGGAAGTTTTTTGAAACAACTGGATTTTTTCACAACTTGTGGAGAAAATACACTTGATCGTAAAATGTTTTTAAAAGAAATTAAATTTATGACAAAAATTATATTGTTAAGTAGCTTTCAGTTCATCTCTATATATTTTTATTAGACTAGTATCCAAAGTTTTAGTTAAATTTAATGTTTTTGTTTCAAAATCATATTTATATTCGTTTGAATATATAAAAATCAAAAAATATTTTTTAGCTACATCGGAAAGTAAATAGTTTATTATCAGTATCGTTTTAAACAATAAATAAAATAATTCTACAATAAGATCGAACCCAAATATAATATTTGTACAAACTTTTTTTGAATAACCTTTAATATTTAAATTATGAAATATATGTATATATATATATATTTACTTTTTATTAAATTTTTCTAGGTCGAGAAATTAACATACAAAAAATATAAAGAATCATTATTTTATTTTTAGTTTATTTATAAAAAAGAATAAGTTACAGTATAACTGCCTAATATTATTTCAATAATCCTTAGAATTAAAAAAATACATTATTTGTTTTTAATTAAACATCGAAATTATACTAAATGAATTCAAAACCTTATAAAAATTTTTTAATTTACATACCAGAATTCATATATTGAAATTCAAGCTAATCAAACTGTATTATTTTTTTA
Source organism: Ceratonova shasta (assembly GCA_918559645.1). NCBI lineage: Eukaryota > Metazoa > Cnidaria > Myxozoa > Bivalvulida > Ceratomyxidae > Ceratonova > Ceratonova shasta. Next base: position 63,194 of record CAKKLC010005171.1, on the reverse strand, counting down.
AATATATTTAACAGAATTGACTCTAATATATTTATAATTGCATTCTTATGGAGCAATAGATAAATCAAAAGTGTTGTAATTTTGTATAAAATATTTTCATAATTAACTCTAACCTATATATAAGGCTTTATATTCACTTTTTATATATTTTCAGTGTAATATTGCATGATTAATAATTAAAAAATTTTCCAATATAGCATCTTTAGTTGGCGAAACTTAATTTTTGCAATTCAACTCAAATTATAAATTTATTTGACTTAAAAAAGTTACTTGTAGTTCATAAGCTTTACTGATTATCTTAATGGACATTTGCTGGTTAAATTTTACCCAAGTAATATTATCAATAGCGTGATTTCCATTGAAAAAAAATAGTATAATGTATGCTGCCATGGTTGCTTAAAACATATTGATGAATAAAAAATAGCCTTTAAAATCATAATGGTTCTTTCCACTGCTCAGCAGAATCTTGCAACCTGTTTTGAATAGTTTAAGAGTCTTTGAAGTAGTTCAAAATTATATATTGTAAGAATTCAATTCTTTTTATCCCTTAGAAATTATTAATAATTACCAAATATCATTGTATTTTAGAGAAAAAGTGTTAATTATGTATATGACTGCATCATTGTATAATATTTATCGTAAGTACACTTTTTTTGAGTAATTGTGATGATTTCCAAACAGTAACATATTTATTATATTATGATGAGTGATATGATGATGATAAAGCTATCTCAATTTAAATATCTTATTGGAATTTTCTATAATAAATAATTCTTTTCCTGCCTACATAAATTGTTATAAATAAATTGATACTAATATAAAGATTGAAAAGAATTCTAAAATTCAATGAAATGTATTGCATCACAATCAAGTTTTTAAAGTTTATGTTTGATGGATTTACTTAATATGTTTGAATGCTTCCATTGAACTTGTTACACTTGTTAACACTATTACATGTATCAAAAATTAATATGATCGCAAGTAACCTTCTTTCGGAAAGATACATCATTTTGGCTAAAAAATTTTGAAGAACTTGGAATAAGGTAAACAAGATAGTATATGCCACGTACGAAACTAGTTTAGTTATATAGAAAGAAATGGATTTATTAAATATCTAATTTGAATGTTTCTGTTTTGTGGATTTCTCACAATTAAAATTTAGTGTAGGTCTTGATTTTATACAAAATTTTTATTAGAATTAATTATCCAAGTGAATTATTAAAGTAACTTAAAAAGTAAAATTATAAATAAATATGAAAATTGAAATAATATTTAAAAAATTAGTTTTAACTGTATAACAGCATGAAATTTTACATTAGTCACTTTTTATGTAGAAAATTATTTAATTATCAATTATATAATCATTTATTAAATATATGAATTGAGTGTTTATGAGTTTCGTTGTTACGATACACTAGGAAAATTGTAAATCTGATTTAATGAATTCAATAAAAGAATGCTCATGATACTATCCCAATTAATATTAAAATACTCTATAATATTTGTTAAAATTAAAGTATAAAATAAAAAACATCTCTAAGCAAACCAAAAGAGACCATATATATTATGTCATCTCTTTTTGTACCTTATATATTTTAAAGATGATGAATAAACCAAAATTATATTTTATACTTTATTTTCTGTAAATACATGTTTTTTATTTTCGACACTAGTAAAAACAATTTTCCTCATCGGTTAATTTAATATAAAAACATTTCTGATTTGGTTTTATTTCCAGAATACATATTTTTTTATTACTAAGTTAATAGTAGCGAATTATTTAGTAAATTATTACTAGTCTTTTATAGCATAGTTTCTTTAGTAGTAATATGAATTATTTATAAATGGTTGTGAATACAATAATTTTATGAACCTAAATTTACAAACTAAATTGATAAATGTGTTCATTTTTGTTAATATTGTGAATGAATGTGTTTTTTTTTAAAGAAATCGTATTAATGTGTTCATTTTTTTTAATATTGTGAATGAATGTGTTTTTTTTAAAGAAAGCATATAAATGTGTTCATTTTTTTAATATTGTGAATGAATGTGTTTTTTATAAGAAATCATATCAATGTGTTCATTTTTGTTAATATTGTGAATGAATGTGTTTTTTATAAGAAATCATATCAATGTGTTCATTTTTGTTAATATTGTGAATGAATGTGTTTTTTTTAAAGAAAGCATATAAATGTGTTCATTTTTGTTAATATTGTGAATGAATGTGTTTTAAATAAGAAATCATAAAAATGTGTTCATTTTTGTTAATATTGGCAATCAATCTATTTTGTTTTAAGAAATCATATCAATGTGTTCATTTTGATTAATATTGGCAATCAATCTTTTTTTTTTAAGAAATCGTATAATAGTGTTCATTTTTGTTAATATTGTGAATGTATGTGTTTTTATAAGAAATCATATCAATGTATTTTTTTTGTTAATATTGGCAATCAATCTTTTTTGTTTTGAGAACTCATATCAATGTGTTCATTTTTGTTAATATTGGCAATCAATCTTTTTTGATTTAAGAAATCATATCAATGTGTTCATTTTTGTTAATATTGTTAATGAATGTGTTTTTTTTAAAGAAATCATATTAATGTGTTCATTTTTGTTAATATTGTGAATGAATGTGTTTTTTATAAGAAATCATATGAATGTGTTCATTTTTGTTAATATTGTTAATGAATGTGTTTTTTTTAAAGAAATCATATTAATGTGTTCATATTTGTTAATATTGTGAATGAATGTGTTTTTTTTAAAGAAAGCATATAAATGTGTTCATTTTTGTTAATATTGTGATTGAATGTGTTTTTTTTAAAGAAATCATATCAATGTGTTCATTTTTGTTAATATCTGTAATAAATCCTTTTTTGTTTTAAGAAATCATATAAATGTGTTCATTTTTGCTAATATTAGGAATCAATCTTTTTTGGTATAAGAAATCATATCAATGTGTTCATTTTTGCTAATATTGGGAATCAATCTTTTTTCGTATATGAAATCATGTATTTAAAATGTATAGTGATTATGTTAAACTTAATCAGAAAGGAGCATAGAAATCATATAAAATTTTATAGGAAACATAAATTTAGATTTTACTCATTATGACATAAAATAATTTTATAAATATTCAACAATTTCTGATGGATACAAAGATCTATTTTTGTTAATAAATGACACATTTAATCACAATTTATAAACATTGAGATAGATGATTCTTTTATAGCATTACTATATATATCTGAATATTATTGTGACCCTTGTACTGATTTTGTACCCTTCAATATTATAACTTGTTTTCACAAACGTTTCAATATTATTACATCTATTTATTCGTTTTCTTATTATCTTTGATTGAATTAATACTTGTACATATTAGTTGTTTTTATTTTAAAGTAGCTTCATTTTATTTTATTAACCAAACATACTTTGTAAAATTAGCATTAAATTTTATTAATTAATTATTCAGGCTATTCATAAACTTTTATTTTAGTATATAAAGTATTATATATCTTGTCTTCATATGGTTTAGTTTATAATTGTTAAAGGGATAAATAGTTATATTAATATGGATCAAATAAAAGTATGTCAATACATTTTTTTTGTTCAAAATTTTTTTTACAAAACTTAGGAAAATATTTTCATCTATAGAGACATATTTAGGTTAAAACCGACTCTACCTTTAATTCAAAGTAACTAATAAACACCTTAAAACTTCTTTTACAAAATACTTATCCAATCTCCTTCTCTAATTAAAATTTTATTATTTTACTCTTATATCAATCGTAACTATAAATATTACTAAATTACAATATCTTCCAAATTTATCTATTATATGCAAGTTATATTACGTTAGGACACGTTAGGTAAACTTTGTTATATTTTTGTTTCAACATTTCTTTGTTAAGGACCAAATTGTACTCATATGTAGTAAAGTATAGGATTCAAACTTGATGTAGATTCTATTTGAATTTATTTCTAGCACTAAAAATGAAAGAAAAATAAAAAAACCCAAGAACTTTAAAATCTATTGGAAAAAAGAATTTTTTTTACCATTGTAAAAGAAAAATGCGAGTCTCATTTGTGGAATAAAGGCATCGATGGAATCAGTACCATTTGAATAGACATCTTTTTAACTTGAAAAAAAGCTAACATAACAAGATCTCACAGAAAAGTACATAAAGTGTAGAAGAGACTATTAAATTAAATGCACCTTTATGTAAAAAACAGTTTTTTATACAATATCAATTAGATGGCTCGAAAAGAAGCTTAAACTTCTTAGAATTGTGAAGGTTTCTAAGAATCAATTATGTTTTTGTTAATAAAGACGAGAAAAATGCATTTTAACAAATTAAAGTACTATGAGAAACTCAACTAGATCTATTTTAAATAGATCATAAATTATTTCTTGCAATTAAGCCACCTGAATCTATAAGAGTTACTTTATATAATATCCGTATGGTTTTTAACACAATCTTCTTTCAAAACAATTACTAAAGCAGTTTAAACTACTAAAGCAGTAAAATAATGTCTTTTTGGTTGATAGTTCTATAATTCAAAAGGTTTCTAAGAATCACTGATGTTGTTTGTTTATTTTGTTATTAAAGACGACAAAAATAGATTCTAACAAATTAAGGTGCTCTTAGAAACTCGACTAGATCTATGTTGAATAGATCATAAGTTATTTCTTGCAATTAAGCCACATGAATCTACAAGAGTTACTTTATATAAAATCCGTATGGTTTTTAAAACAATCTTCTTTATAAACAAGTACCATAGGACTTGAAACTACTAAAGCAGTAAAATAATTTATCTTGGTTTGCTAGCTTTTATAATGGAATTGGTTTCCAAGAATCACTGATGTTGTTTGTTTATTTGATTATTAAAGACTACAAAAATAGATTCTAACAAATTAAGGTGCTCTAAGAAACTCGACTAGATCTATGTTGAATATATCATAAGTTATTTCTTGCAATTAAGCCACATGAATCTACAATAGTTACTTTATATAATATCCGTATGGTTTTTAAAACAATCTTCTTTAAAAACAACTACCATAGGACTTGAAACTACTAAAGCAGTAAAATAGGTTATCTTTGTTTGCTAGCTTCTATTATGGAGTTGGTTTCCAAGAATCAATAATGTTGTTTGTTTATTTTATAATAAAGACTAGAAAAATATATTCTAACAAATTAAAGTACCATAATATACTCAAGAATATCTATGTTGACCAGATAATACATTATTCCTAGTAATTAAACACATGAATCTACAATAGTTACTTTATATAATATCCGTATGGTTTTTAAAACAATCTTCTTTAAAAACAACTACCATAGGACTTGAAACTACTAAAGCAGTAAAATAATTTATCTTTGTTTGCTAGCTTCTATAATGGAGTTGGTTTCCAAGAATCACTGATGTTGTTTGTTTATTTATTATTAAAGACTAGAAAAATATATTCTAACAAATTAAAGTACTATAATATACTCAAGAATATCTATGTTGAATAGATAATACATTATTTCTAGTAATTAAACACCTGAATCTACAATAGTTACTTTATATTATATCCATATGGTTTTTAAAAAAATCTTCTTTAAAAACAACTAATATAGGACTTGAAACTACTAAAGCAGTAAAATAATTTATCTTTGTTTGCTAGCTTCTATAATGGAGTTGGTTTTCAAGAATCACTGATGTTGTTTGTTTATTTTATTATTAAAGACTAGAAAAATATATTCTAACAAATTAAAGTACTATAATATACTCAAGAATATCTATGTTGAATAGATAATAAATTATTTCTAGTAATTAAACACCTGAATCTCCAATAGTTACTTTATATTATATCCGTATGGTTTTTAAAAAAATCTTCTTTAAAAACAACTACCATAGGACTTGAAACTACTAAAGCAGTAAAATAATTTATCTTGCTTTGCTAGCTTCTATAATGGAGTTGGTTTCCAAGAATCACTTATGTTGTTTGTTTATTTTATTATTAAAGACTACAAAAATGGATTCTAACAAATTAAAGTACTATAAAATACTCAAAATATCTATGTTGAACAGATAATACATTATTTCTAGTAATTTAATTACCTGAATCTACAATAGTTACTTTATTAATATCCGTATGGTTTTTAACACAATCTTCTTTAAAAACAACTGCTAGAGTAATTAAAACTACTAAAGCACTAAAATAATTTATCTTTGGGTAAAATTAACTTCAAAATAGCCCGTAATGATAAATGAAAATTGCTAATCCTCCCATGATAGCACAAAATACATGTTTCATTACATACTGTAATATCAACCCAATTTCAAAGATTTATCTCATCCTTACGACGTGATTAATCATTAAAAAATTATTAATACATATTGTTATATATAAAAATTTACGTCATTTTTAAAAAAAAATTACTAATTTTTCAGTCTAAAAACTAAGACTTCATTACTAGAGGGTTAGAGTAGAAAATTTTACTTGCATTTTTTATTGAAATTAAAGGAACCTAAATGACTTAAAATACCATTTATAACAAAATGGTTAATATGTTGTTTATTAAATGAGTGTATTTAAGTCTATTTAGAACTAAAATTTTAAGTTTTCTTTATGATTTATTATATATAAATGTTATTATATTTCTCTCTAAACAGTCGATGATGAAAGAAAACTATACCAAATATGAGATATTAATCAGTGTAACAAAGTCATTAATAGATTGATGCAAGAGTTTGAAATATTGATTAACTTGAATCATATAAATCTAACATGGGATGCTTAGAAATTTGGATAAACTATTGACTTGGATTTTTAAACTTGAGCATATACTGAAATAGTACTGGGAAATAATATCCACTTCAGAACTTACCAAGCTGCACCATATTTTTGGTCATATGTTAAAAAAATATTTAAAATACACAAATCATCTTTTTAGGTTACTAGCATTTTTGGTTAAAATTATCTTTGTGAATGCATTTGTTTAAATGTAAAAATTAATCCATAATAAAAATATTACACACCCATAGATATCTAAATGATTTGTATATAGTTAAAATCAAGCTGTAAAAGTCATACAATAGTCCTATTTTAACAAAGGAAGAAGCCGATGCAGTGATTTTAGTAGCAATATATCATGATTCTAACGAGGCTTTTTTTTAGAGTGTTGCTTATCTGATCTTAAAAAAAATTATTTGTTTGAATATATTTAATTTATTAATATAAATCAAATGCTTTTATTATTAAAAGTTAAATATTTTTTAATAACGAATAAAACTTGCAGTTTTTCATATCAATTAAAATTATGTAAAGGATTTTCTGTTAGTGAATATTATTGCAAATTTAAAACCGAATTTTAGTATGTTTACTTCTTTATAGTGACTTATTAATTATTGACTAAAATTATTTATTTTATAAGAATTTTCACAGTATTTTATTAATAAAATATTCCTAAAAACAAATCTTACATTTTTATTTAAATAAATTAAATCAAACTGGTAGTTCTTTGGTTGATAAACTTGATGAGTTATGATCTAAACTATCATAATTAATATTGAATAAAATAACCCTTAATTACTGAAAGTTTGTTTATTATTCAAATAGAAATATAAATTACAGTTTTTGTTTTAAACAGATTGGAAATTAAATAATTTTACAGTAAGCTCTACAATATTTGATTAATATATAATGGCTGCATGTGGATTATACGACGTTTTCGAACAAATAAGAAAAGGCGAGAATTTATTAGTAATAATATAGATAAAAGTTTAAACGGCTTTTTTTATATGTTTTTTACTACTATAAAAATTGAAATACTCTGAATATTTTAACTGCGAGATCCCGCTGCGAGCTTGCAATAGTCGTTTTACGTATCCCACAATCCTTCGATTAATTGAGTGTGAAAAATTAGATCTTCTGGATCTACAAAGTTTAATAATGATTAAAACTTTTATTTTGAAGGTCTGTGATATCTCTTAATGCAGCGTAATAAGTCCCCATATTTTATTAATAATAATAGACCGAGCATAAACTTTCTTATGAAAATTTCATCTCATTGTTTTTGTATTCTATTTAAAACAGGTATGATAAAGGTATTCCTTGTACCTATCTCTATTCCTCCTACATACCATTAGCTATCAGATATACAGCCAGCGTTGTTTTTTCTTTTAAAAAATAGACTTTCTTCTATTTGTACTATTTTTCTCTAGCCGTCAGAATTAATACCCCATGCTTGTCACTTGTTTTTATTATTTAATCACAAATGGACTCTCTAAAAAGATCAGAATAGTCAGACAAGGTAAATCTGTCAACTTGCAACTCAAAAGTTATGTCTTGAAAAGAGATTCTCTTAATGTATTTATACATTTATAAGAAATTTGTTTTTATTTTTAGCTTTGAACCTTCAAAAAAGCTATTTTTTAGAAGACTGCATAAAACACGACAAGTTGGTTTGTATACCCAATGAAAAAAAAAATCTGGAGATAAACTTCGTTTAACATAAGATATTCTATTACCATAATTACAAATGGAAAAAACATTGTATTACGATTAATTTTGCAGCTTGTTAAAAAGACTTTTACATCTAAATCACTAGTAAATGTATGATCTATAGATGTCTCAGAGATTATCAAGCTCTTCAATCCTTTTCTAAGTAAAGTTTTTGCAGTTTTTTTGACTTTTTAACAGATCTAAGTACCATATAAGGTAAATAAAAATTTTTAAAAATGTAATTTAAGCTCAAAAACGTCGTATAATTCACATGCACCATATAATTTTAATGGATATTGATAATTTTTATTTGACCAACCTTATTAAAATATAACATTTCATAAATAAACTAGTTCACAAAGATATTTTTACTTTAGTTAATAAAGAATCTTCAAAGCTGTAATATTTTTTAAAAACTTACCCAAACCTAAATATTAATTTAAATACACAAATACTATATTTAACAACTATTTTGTTAAGAAAACTTACAAAAACCTTATTTTAATATTTTTTATTGTAGATACTACAAAAGGTGATCATTATATTTTCAATTATTGATCAAATGAATAATTATAAAATTTTTAAAAAGAATTTAATTAATAAAAAATGTGCTAAATTTTATTTTTCTACTCTTTTAAAGATGAATCATTTATTAAACTCACCAAAATATTCCATGTTGTTATATATTTTTTGAAACAAGCCAAGCTTGTTAACAAAAACTTATCATATCATTTTCTCTTTAATAGATACATTGACAAAAGCTCTTCAATTATTAGAATTAAAAAAACGGATCAAAATCCTGAGAAATTATTGTTGTCGATTTGCTGTATTAATGATACTAGTTTAATAACAATTCACATTAAAATTTTAATATAGAACATTATTTTACAGGTTTACAAATAATGCTATTAAAATTTATTAACATTCATACAAATTATTTGATAGAAAATATATTTTAACATCGTAGTTATGTTAATTTTCTTAAATCATTTTAATTTCTATGGTTGATCTCTAAATTTCTATGTCTTATTTATTTAATACTGCTATATATAGGATTTTTCGATCAGTTTCATAATCATATAATCAGTTTCATAATTTTTGCAATCAAAATCACAATTGTTGCAATAAATATCATAATTGTTGCAATAAATATAATAATCTTTGCAATTAATATCATAATTGTTTAATGAATATCATAATTGGTTAATGAATATCATAATTATTCAATGAATATCCTAATTGTTGCAATAAATATCATAATTTTTCGAACAATATCATAATTTTTGGATCAATTTCATAATTTTAGCACTCAATAACATAATCTTCACAATCGATATCATAATTTTTAGATCAATTTTATAATTTTTGCACTCAAATTCATAATTGTTCCAATCATTAACGTAATCATTAAAATCAATATCATAATCGTTGCAATCAATATCATAATCTTGGCATTTAATATCATAATCGTTGCAATGAATATCCTAATTGTTGAAATCATTAACATAATTATTCAATGAATATCCTGATTGTTGCAATCAATATCATAATCTTTGCAATCAATATCATAATTTTTGCACTCAAATTCATAATTGTCGCAATCATTAACGTGATTATTGCAATCAATATCATAATTGTTGCAAGCATTAACATAATTATTCAATCAATATCATAATTTTTTGCAATCAATATCATAATCGTCCCAATAAATATCATAATTTTTGGATCAATTTCATAATTGTTGCACTCAAATTCATAATCGTTGCAATCAATAACATAATTTTTTGATCAATTTTATAATTTTTGCACTCAAATTCATAATTGTTGCAATCATTATCATAATTATTCAATATGTATCATAATCGTTGCAATCAATATCATAGTAAATTAATTATTTTATGGGTAGTAAAAATATTAGATGATGATGTACTGTCTCAATAAGAAGGCATACATTAAAAAGTATTCTCAAAAGAAAATACCTCTACATGGTCGAATGCAAATAAAAAAAAAGTACCTCATAAGATAAAAACATCGTTTCTATTGAAGTCAGGTAGCAAATAATTTCAAAGACACTGTAAGGCATGTCTATATGTGCTATTTCTAAAATGTTTGAAAAAAATTAGCAGACGCTATATGGTATTGTAAAGAAATATTTAAATAAAGGTAAAATACATCCTAGTCGTAAAGGTGGAGATAGATGCTTAAAATTAACAACAAATATTAAAGAAAATTTATTAGCCTAGGTCAGACCTGGGCAAAGTACGGGCTGCTATTA
>CAKKLC010005171.1:16052-34043 GCA_918559645.1 Ceratonova shasta | reverse complement strand
AACAACTTATTTTAATGGTTTTGGTGATACAATCATAACAAAAATGGTGACAATATTTGATTAAATAAAATAATGTAGTAAAAACTTATTTTTATGGTTTTGGTGATACAATCATAACAAAAATGGTAACAATATTTGATTACATAAAACTTGTAGTAAAAACTTATTTTAGTGGTTTTGGTATGATACAATCATAAAAAATGGTAACAATATTTGATTGAATAAAATAATGTAATAAAAACTTATTTTAATGGTTTTGATGATACAATTATTACAAAAATGGTAACAATATTTGATTAAAAAAAATGAAGTAGTAAAAACTTATTTTAATGGTTTTGGTGATACAATTATAACAAAAATGGTAACAATATTTGATTGAATAAAATAATGTAGTAAAAACTTATTTTAATGGTTTTGGTGATGCAATTATTACAAAAATATTAACAATATTTGATTTAATAAAAACTTGTAGTAAAAACTTATTTTAATAGTTTTGGTGATACAATCATAACAAAAATGGTAACAATATTTGTTTAAATAAAAACTTGTAGTAAAAACTTATTTTAATGATTTTGGTGATACAATCATAACAAAAATGGTAACAATATTTGTTTAAAAAAAAACTTGTAGTAAAAACTTATTTTAGTGGTTTTGGTGACACAATCATAAAAAAATGGTAACAATATTTGATTAAATAAAATAACGTAGTAAAAACTTATTTTAATGGTTTCAGTGATACTATCATAAGAAAAATGGTAACAATATTTGATTAAAAAAAATTTGTAGTAAAAACTTATTTTAATGGTATTGGTGATACAATCATAACAAAAATGGTAACAAATATTTGATTAATAAAATAATGTAATAAAAACTTATTTTAATGGTTTTGGTGATACAATTATAACATAAATGGTAACAATATTTGATTTAATAAAAACTTGTAGTAAAAACTTATTTTAATAGTTTTGGTGATAAAACCATTACAAAAATTGTAACAATATTTGATTAAATTAAATAATGTAGTAAAAACTTATTTTAATAGTTTTGGTGATACAATCATAAAAAAATGGTAACAATATTTGATTAGTAAAATAACGTAATAAAAACTTATTTTAATGATTTTGGTGATACAATCATAACAAAAATGGTAACAATATTTGATTAAATAAAAACTTGTAGTAAAAACTTATTTTAATGGTTTTGGTGATACAATCATAACAAAAATGATAACAATATTTGATTAATAAAATAATGTAATAAAAACTTATTTTTATGGTTTTGGTGATACAATCATATCAAAAATGGTAACAATATTTGATTGAATAAAATAATGTAATAAAAACTTATTTTAATGATTTTGGTGATACAATCATAACAAAAATGGTAACAATATTTGATTAAATAAAAACTTGTAGTAAAAACTTATTTTTTATAGTTTTGGTGATACAATCATAACAAAAATGGTAACAATATTTGATTAAAAAAAACTTGTAGTAAAAACTTATTTTAGTGGTTTTGGTGACACAATCATAAAAAAATGGTAACAATATTTGATTAAATAAAATAACGTAGTAAAAACTTATTTTAATGGTTTTGGTGATACAATCATAACAAAAATGGTAAAAATATTTGATTTAATAAAAACTTGTAGTAAAAACTTATTTTAATAGTTTTGGTGTTACAACCGTTACAAAAATGGTAACAATATTTGATTAAATAAAATAAAGTAATAAAAACTTATTTTAATGGTTTTAGGGATACAATCATAAGAAAAATGGTAACAATATTTGATTGAATAAAATAACGTAATAAAAACTTATTTTAATGGTTTTGGTGATACAATCATAACAAAAATGGTAACAATATTTGATTGAATAAAATAACTTATTAAATACTTATTTTATTTCTAATTTCTTTTGCTTAATTTATAAAAATTTCCATGTTTTAATTTTTTTTTAAAGTTTATTTTGATATTATTAGTAGTTTTTAAACATATATTTTTGACACTTTTAAGTCCTATGCCTACCTTGGAAAACACTGGTTAAGATTTTCTAATTGTAGCAAAATGAAGGTTCTATTTAATATATTAGATAAAATCCTTCCAAATTTATACTTTTTTGTCGGATGTATTTATTACATATTAATATTTCAAAATTATATTATTATTGACAATAAAATCTAGGATTGGTTGAATTTTTTCCATTATACATGAATTCTTTAAATAACAGATTGATAAATTAGGTATTGAAAGGATGTTTTTTCAAATCGACTTATTAAAATATCAATATGGATAAATTAAAAAAAATAGTATATGTTGATTCTTGAAAGACCAGATCAACAATGGAATGATAAAAACAAAATTTAATGATAAATTTTATTATCTGAATCAAAAATTTTGGTAATGTACGAATTTTAAGGATGAAAAAGATTGTACCTTATTTATTAATTTTTGTTAACAAGAAAAACGCTTAAAATGAAAAAAAGATATACCATTATGGTAACTATTACCAAATACAAAGCAATTGGTTTTTCTGTTGGTATTGGTCTGATGAAAATATATGATAGACAATGAACTTTTTAGATGGTAAGTTTAATTTAGAAAAAGGCAAAATCAGGCATACATCGGACTTGAGACTACGATTTAATAAACGAAGATTTCGAAAAACTTTTTCAGTCTTCATTAATAGCATTTTTTAAGTAAGAAACTTGAATATCAAGATGGTTTATGACTTCATTATGTTTTATATAATAGCAAGTCAGTGCGAGAAACAACAGAAGAAACTGATATTGATAAGTCACGGTTGCTTAAACTTCAGAAAATTTAGAAAAATTATTTTAGCTAGTTTTGAAAGTGCTAACGTTCAATTAAATGAAAATGTTGATAAATTTTAGGTCGATGAAACATTCATTTATAGCTTTAAAAATTACCAAGACAGAGTACTCAAAGGGTAAAAGTATTGGGTGATAGGTATGATAAGTAGAAAAACTTCTAAAATTTAATTGATGATTACTAGAAGATGAAAGAAAGAAGTTTGCTACTCTTTCATAACCTCAAAAGCTAAAATTTGGTCAACAATTTATACTGATAAATGGAAAGGCTTTATTGCTTAGATGTGAAAGGGTTTGTGCATAAAACTGTAAATCATAAAAAAATTGGTAAATAGTAATGACAGATTGATTCACAAAAACAAGATTGAAAGATTGTAGACAAGTCTAAAATCTAATTTTAAGAAAAATTTACAGAATTAGGATGTGATTACTTGTTTAAAGAATTTGAATATTTGTACAATCTAAAATTGAAAAGTTCTTCTGTTAGATATAATTCATTAGTTAATGCAATAAAATCTTATTTTTAATATTTTTTTCTTATTCAAAAATGTGTGCCCTCAAAATTCATACATTACAAAAATTTTCCTTTGATTGGCATTTAAATAAATTATTAAATGCCAAAAATATCGTGTTTATGGAAATTAAAATTTAAAAACTTATATAAATTTAGTTAAATTAGTAAAATAATTAAAAATGTATTTAAAAAGATTTAAGTAAAAACTATATAAATAAATTCAGTTAAAACATTAATTCTTTTGACCTTGACCTTGATATGATCATAATCATAAAAACATTTATTCTTTTGACCTTGACCTTGACCTTGACCTTGACATAATCATAAAAACATTTATTCTTTTGACCTTGACCTTGACATAATCATAAAAACATTTATTCTTTTGACTTTGATCTTAACATGATCATAAAAACATTTATTCTTTTGACTTTGACCTTGACATAATCGTAAAAACATTTATTTTATTGACCTTAACCTTGACATAATCATAAAAACATTTAATATTTTGACTTTGACCTTAACATGATCATAAAAACATTCATTCGTTTAACCTTGAATAATCATAATAATTCATTCGTTTAACCTTGAATAATCATAAAAACATTCATTCGTTTAACCTTGACATCATCATAAAAACATTCGTTTAACCTTGACATCATCATCAACACATTCATTCGTTTAAACTTGAATAATCATAAAAACATTCATTCGTTTAACCTTGAATAATCATAAAAACATTTATTCTTTTAACCTTGAATCATCATAAAAACATTCATTCGTTTAACCTTGACATCATCATAAAAACATTCGTTTAACCTTGACATCATCATCAACACATTCATTCGTTTAAACTTGAATAATCATAAAAACATTCGTTTAACCTTGAATAATCATAAAAACATTCATTCGTTTAACCTTGAATAATCATAAAAACATTCATTCGTTTAACCTTGAATAATCATAAAAATATTGATTCGTTTAACCTTGACATCATCATCAAAACATTCATTAGTTTAACCTTGACATAATCATCAAAACATTGATTTTTTTTGCGTTTCAATAGGATGTTTCGACAAAAATTTAATCAAGAATTACGTTTTGGATTCCTATTTATTGCGTTTTTTTCACATACAATATTTTGTGTATGAATTTCTGGTCCAAATGGGTCTACAAAATGCAATAAATTATTAATTGTTTCATGATATAAATTTAAAAAATTAATTAGTGCCACTCCCTATGGCTCCGTTCATCTGTTATTATTATACTTTTTGATAAACCAATTATAATAATTATTAATATTATTGCATTAACGTTTCTGTTTTCCACTGGAACCAAAAAAACGTTACTGAACCATCTTTCAATGCCAGCAACAAACCATTTCTGTTCAAGCAACCTCTCTCTATTATACTTCCTTCTTTAAAATAAACTTTGGTCAATTTCAATAACTTTTGGTGAACCATCAATATTTATTCCTCCGATTCTTTGTCTGTTTTTTTACACGTAATCGAACATCAATCGTCAAACTATGTAACATTAACTGCTAATTGTATCCATATCTACTGACGAATTCAAACACAATGGCAACATGCTCCATTTTATTCAAATATTTATAAAACACTAATATTATGGTTTTAAATGATAGTTTACTTTCTTTTAAAAACTGTTTTTTATAATTGAAAATATACTAATGAAAGGGCATTTTGCACACCCAGCTATACTTTCAATGCATTTTCATCCTTAACACATGATATTGATTAATTAAACTACATTTTTTACCTGTTTGAATGTTTTTTTAACTAATAGAAACATCGCTATAAATTCATTTGCCATATTTTGTGTTTCAAAACTTGCTTTTATATAAGATTCCGTTATTTTGATATCCATAACGTTTTTTGCGCTATTTATTCTGTTTGGAACCATTATCATTTTTTTTAGTCATCTAACCATACAATTTTTTCATTTTAATTTAAAAAAATTTATTTTTTCAAAAAATGTTATTATCCGCATTTACCTATAAATTCATTTTCCATAAATGCAATTATAATAAGATTGTCATATATATTAATATAATTTTAAAAGGTAATGTATAAAAATATGAGTTTATATTGAATATATTTGTAATTTTAGTAAAATTATAAATTTGATATATCCAATTTTAAAAAAATTGGGAAACTTAAAATGTAGTTTAGCCATTTAAAAACCATGATTAACTAATCAATTTTTACAAGTTTAGAGAAAGTATGAATTCAATCACGAAATTAAGAGAAGGAAAACATTAAAATAATTTTGATACAAAAATAATTACGTATTTATTTGGAAAATTTAAAAGTATACATCTATATTCTACTACAATCAGAAAAATATAACATGCCGTGTAACTTTTATAAACTTATTAATGTTTATTACAATACATTCATTACTTAATATAAAGTTGAAATGATAAAAGTGAAACATTATTCCTAGTTTATTGAAAAATAACCATACTAGCTAATATTATATCAACAAGTTATAATAAAATCTAGCAAGATTTTGAAATTAATCTATGAATCCTAACTTAATTTATTAACTTGATGATCAGATGTCAAATCATGATGGAAAAATTTATATTGGTCCTATATAAATTAAAAACTAATAGGAACAACTTATTAATTTATTTAAAAGTGGAAATTTCATTTTAGTTACAATATTCTATTGGTTTTATAATAAAAAAATAATAAATTTACATATAAAGATTGATATCATTATTTTTAAAAAAGAAAATATTTTAATTTGGTTACATATCTTTCTGGTACTATTTTATCGTTTAATAAATAACTTACTGTTATTTTATTTTTCATTATTTAAATACATAAGAATATCCCTAGCAAAACATACACCATAAATATTGAATTTATTAATTTAAATTTATTTGTGGATAAAGATGTTTGAAGATATATCTGATCTTGATTAGTTTTGAATTGAATATCTTGCAACAAACTATTCGCTTTTTTACGTTAGAAACCAAAATATTATGCTTCTTTTAGCTTATAATTTATACTTTTTAATGTATTTTTTTCAAATACTGCATAAATATTATTTATTCTTTCAACTCTAATGTATTCAAGTTCTTCAAATCAATATTTTGCAGTATTTTTTTTGTTATTTTAACTATGGAAAAAAGACACAAAACACTAAAATTTGAAAAAGAATTAATTTTTATAGATAATTTCACGTTTCAGAATATTCATAACATATTATTTTACCATTAATAAATTAAAACTGATAATTTCTTATTATTTTTGTAATTAATTCATCATATTCTTTTTATAAGGTTATCCATAATTCAAAAATTTCAATTTATTCAAAAATAGCTCCAATTCTCAAGTTTAAAAAATATTCTGTATTTTTTAACAAATTTGTCAAAATTCATGATCTCTATAACTATATAACATAAAGAAAAATTCAAAATTATTAAAAGTGAATTAATTCATATCATTATTAAGATACCTGTATATAACCTTTTATTTTTACAACTGAAAAAAGCATTAACAATAATTTCATTAATGTTCAATTCCAATATAATTCAAATAATATTAAAAAAGTGAAATTAACAATACAGTTTATTATTATAATTACAAATATATATAAATTGATTCACTACATTTTCATCGAAAAAAATTATATTCAAAAATTATACTGATGAAGTTATTTCTGGAATTTCTAGATGACATCACTGTAAAGGGACACTAATTAAGTGTGTTTTTGCCAAATGAAGTGAAATTGTGCAAATAAAAATCAGTAAAACGCTGTAAACAGATGACTTTATTTGGTTTCTAAATTGTCAACAAAAAGACTAATCAAATTAATAAATTAAAAGTATTGCATAAATCGGAATTAGAGTTTAGTTGGTTACATTATTCAATATTTCGCATTAAATTTAAATGCAAAGCCAATAATAATTTTTTAAATACCTCTTTTATTTATAATGCTGATATAAGAATCTAAATGATTTATATTTAATAATCGATATTGGGCGCAATTCCCATAAGATTAGTAATTATATTAATATCATCTCTCCAGCTCGCAACAACTCTACTTATTCTTTTGTTTACTTGGACAAACCTTTTGTTTTTCTTTATGGTTAGTGGAATTCCGGATAGAAACTGTTTTAATTTTATCTCGTTTAGGCTTCCTTGCATCTTAATGGCATTAATAAACTTCCAAATATTAGGATGATCTGAATTTAATATTTTGGAAAAAGAATTTTGCCATCATTTAACTAAGTTTTTTGTATTTGGAAGATTTGTTAAAACATATTTAAAAATTTTCACATGGATATCTTGAATATTGACTCTATTCGTCCATGAATTTTATCTGTATAAGCTATCCATATTCTCTCATAATATAATATTATTTCTTCAAGTTTCTGTAAAACACGCCGGCCGATTTTAAAAGTTTACAGCAAAACTACCTTTTCTGCAGGTAAAAATGCCAAAGCTATCAAAAATTATAATAGAATTGCGAATTCGTAATTATTCCTTAACCTTTCTAAAATCCACAAACTTGCAATTTCATGAATATGGACTGTCTAAAATGAAAAAAACATCCACGATGTAAACTTGTCGGCAGACTATTTCTTACAGAAACTATCATCGATTATTAAAAAAACAGTCATTATGGAACTTGGAGCAAAGTCAGGCAAAGTTCTTTTAGTTTCTTAATAAGAATTGTATATGTAGAAGATCTTTTGTCAGATAAAAGAACATATAGTCAGGGCATTATACAACCACCAACTGTGCGGAGGAACGTATAAATTTGTAAAAATAATAATGGACACATTTTATATTTTCCATCAGCGTATTTATGTTCTGAAATAGCCAAAAAACTTTAATTTTGTTGTGTTGAAAATCTTAAAATTCTGCTGTTAATTATTCCAGAATCGAATATAAGAAATTGTTTTTCTCTATTTGTTAATGTATACTCTTGTGGCATTGTAAATCAATCCTCTTAGATGGTAGTGCAGGTAGAATATTTGAAAGCCGCCTTGTTCTTGAAACTAAGAATTTCAGCGAGACTACTTGAAGTAATCTTGGTGCAATTATTTGCGAAATATTAATTGCTGCGTTTGATACAATCATATCCGGGATTTCTCTACTACTGCAGAGTGCTTCCACTTTTATTGCATTGATGTATTGTAAAACAGTCAATCTAGAAGTATCACTATTATGATTATGCTCTTTCTTTAATAAAGCAATATTCCTATTGGATATTGTCACACACCTTCCGGAGCAAGAACTCGAGCTAAACATTCCTCACTTCCAATATATTTTTTCTTTTATATAAACATATTCATCAAAAGAAAGTTTTTGTTTTCCTCTAATACTATTCATGAAGTTGTTTTGCATATTGTGGAATAATAAAAAATAAAATATATATTTTTGGTTATCAGTTTTTTGATTAAATCTTTTTTTGATAAAATTTTTTTTATTCAACAAGATTTTATTGATTAAAAGTTTTTCGGTGGAAATGACCCTTTATATATTAATTTTAGTTAAAAAGTGATCAAGTTTTATGAAAATAGTTATAAATCAATATATTTTTAAGGTAAACTTCTTTAAATTTATTTATAAGTAATAACTAAATCATATAAATTTAATTTTATGTTTACCATGATTGCAAGCCCATTACATTCTGTATAATATGACTACTAGTTTATTGCGTAAATTAAAAAATTAACGTGTTTTTGAAAATTAAACAAATAAAAAAGATTATTGCTTTTCGTAAAATGTACCCATCATATTTCAACAATACTAATAGAGAATTGATCCTTTTATGCTTGTATATCGAATTTTCCTAAATAAATTAAAATAATCAGTTTTACTTTCTGTTGAAATTCCATGCTTTTTACACTTAAAATATGTAGATCTTGACCTAAGACCTTTTATATTCTGTATATATATATTTCACTATTGTTAGACTCTACAAAATTAATTGAATGGTTGATTGTTAGATGGTAATTTTCCTCAAAATTTCTCACGCCTGCCCCATACACTCACTATTTATTTGTAACTACTTTAGTTCCTAACAAAATATACTCTTGAAGAATTGATATTATCGTTTTTATATTTTTATTGTCTACTAGGACTATGAATACATTCTTTGAATTTCTTTTTAAACCACTAATAAACTACTGTTGATTTAAAATTCTCTCTCAGTCGTTTTGAACTAATTTTCCGAATTCCATCTTACCAATTCCTACATTTTTAATACTGTTTTTGCAAATTTGTTGGCGCATTGCTTCAAGATGTAAATCAATAGATACCTCATATCCTGTTTTTGCGTTATAAGCCCCTATTCGTTACTAAGCCCTGGGCTTAGTAGAGTTTTTCAGAAAGGTTTTTTTGTTCCCTTTACTAAGTTCAAAAAATATTTCGCGCCAATTTTCAAAGAGATTATTTTTGACGCACAAAAAATGTCGCAAAATGAATGACGAGCATACTCGTTACAATTCAAGCTAGATGCTGTTAATTTTTCTAATATCATCTCTCTCATGAAGGCTACTGAGCAATTCCAAATAAACATTAGCCAAATCAAGCGTTGCAGAAACCAAAGAAAAAAATTAAAAGAGAATCCAAAAAAGCAATCAAAGGTAATCAGGCGTGTAAGAACACCTAAATGGAATGCATTAAAGGCATATCTGATGACATGGATTGCATCACAGCGCAAAGAAAGTCACATAGTGTCTGGAACTTTAATTTCAAGAGAAGCTTGTGCTCATGTTGTCTGAATGCAAATTCGTGATTTTAAAGGATCGCCAAATCGGATCTTTAAGTTCATTAAACTCAAGAATGTTGTTCAGCTTTTAGTAACATCGATCAACCAAAACCTTCCGGCAGATTGTGAGAAAAAATGGAGTCATTTATTGAATTTGTAACTGAACATAAAGATAATGACACGCTCGATCACATCAACAACAGGGATGAAGTGCCAGTTTGTTTTGACATGGCATCAAAATTCAAAATGAATTTTCGAGGATCCTCTGATGTTCGAATTGCAACAACAGGCGCAGAGAAATCGAGGTTTCACCGTCGTTCTGTGAGTGACAGCAAGTGCTGTAAAATTACCAGCTTCCATAGTTTTTGCCGTAAGATGATTTCAAAAGAAAATTATTCCTCAAATGTTATCATCTTTGCAAACCAAAAGTCATGTATTACCTCAACTGAAACTTATCATTGGCACGAGAAAGTATGCGTAAATATTAAAATTCAGACTTTCATCTCAAATCTTTGCTCATGCTTGATGCTGCTCCTGGACACAGAACCTATGACGTGAAAAACAAATTCCATGAAAATGATACATTGATGGCCATGATTAAATGAGGTTTGATTAAAAAACTTCAAGTTCTCGACACCAGTGTGAGGAAATCATTCAAATCTCGTCTGCGAAGCAAGTGAGAACAATGGATGATTGACGATTATAAGGAGTTAACAAAATCAGAAAATATGAAGTGTGCTTCATACGGAGAAGTCGCAAAATGGATTTATGAAGCTTGGAAAGAAGTTCCAGCGTCGACGATTAAAAATAGATTCAGAAAAACTACTGTCAACTTTTATAACAACGAAAATAGACAAGACGAAAGCAACAAAGATGTTGAAATGCGAGATGATGAGATGCTGGAGATTGAGGAGTGTAAGTATGGATACGATGAGGACTAAAAAGTTCGCGAGAAATTGATCGACATTATAACAGCTGAAGATTTCTTCGACAGCGATTAAGAAAAATTTGATGCATACATTTTTAATTTTCCTTTACTTAGCCACTTTCCACTCAAAAAAAAACTGTTAAACTCTTCAAAGCCCTGCGCTTATAATGCAAAAATAGGGTAAGCACTATCCAAATTGGAAGTACTCAAATATTTATAAAATCGTACTGAGAGACAATCTACTTTAACTAAAAAAACTGTTTTGTTAAAGAACAAGTAAAAGTGCATGATTTTTTTAGACCCAATGGTAAGAATCAACACATTTTTTAGCCAAAAAAGAGACAAATTAGTTTGACCAACACACCATTTACATTATTTTTAATTTTAAATAAATTAACCCTTGCTAGAAAATTCAATGTCCTGATCGTATCCAAGAAATTTAAATTAATACATTGTTGACCAGTAATTTTACTACAAGATTCATCTCATGTTACGGGCTATTATTTCTTTATTGGATGTGGATGTTAAACAATGAAAATAAACTTTTATAAATTTTATTAATTATTTATCTTTTTTATAATTCTTTTTCGTATGATAAACAGTATAACATTTGCCTACGTTTAATGGTTTACAACAATTTTTACAAATATATCTAGATTTGTTTCGTTTTCTTTTAAAGATCATACTCTACACACTCTAGACGGGTTTGCTTTCCTAGCAGTGACTATTTTTCTAAAACGTGGTTTCTTAGATTCCCGCAAAAACTGAAAGGTGTGTCTTTATAATGAAATATTTTAGAAATTCAAGAATCGTCAGGTGCAATGCTAAATTATTTGAAATCTAAACTTATCCATTCTCTAGCTATTACCAATAGCAAATTTTTGTATCTTGTTTTATTCTCTGGCAGATAGATACAGTACAGTTTATAAGAATTTAATAAGTGTACAGTTTATTAGAAAAAATGCTATTTTTTGAGTCCCCTTTAGAGTTTTCGTAAAATACTGCTATTCGAAAAGTACTGATCTGCATGATCTAGCCTTTTGATGTATTTATTATATTGCAATATGCAAGTAGGGTTGATTGTGTAATCTTTATAATTTTTTTTTGGATTTACACTTGGTTTCATGGAAGCATCGTGAATAGTTCATATCATAGGTAATATTATTTTTTCCTTGCAAGCAATAAGGATAACAGATCCTTGCGTAAAATAATCATTTTTTCTTGGTCCAGACTTTTGGATTTTTCTATCAGGATCTTTGGTAAGCCACGGTTTTCCCGTATGGTACCACACACTAGTGTATTTTTTTCTGAGTAATAATTTGGTTGTAGATCCGATTTTATAATAATTGTCGTGGTATATAAGATGCCACTGAACAATATACGGCTCTAATACAGATAATATTGTTTCTTACAGCTTTCTGCCTTGCCCTGAATATATTTCGAAGTTGCATGTATACCCACTCTCACTTTCACAAAGCATTCCAATCATAATTCCATATTTCGTTATCTTTGCTGGGTTGTATGTCCTAAAGCTGATGCTTCCTCTGTATGGTAGCATTCCTTCTTCTAGAGCTAACTCTTGTTTGGGTACATATATGGATTGAAATTTTGGAATAATATAATTCAAAAGTGTTCTAATTTGGCAAAGTCTGTCTTTGGGAGATGTATGTTGTGTATTATCATTTAGATAAAAAAAATGTAAGAATTTGTTCAAATCGCATTCTGAACATAGTTGTTCGAAATATAGGTACTTTAACTAAGGAAATCTGTTGACTAATAATCTCTCTAATGAGATTTTCTGGTTTAGCTCATCAATATTAGTAATCCAAGAAAAATTTTTATCTTATTAGTAGAACTTTCCTCCATGGTACCGTTTTTGCAGAATTTTTTATGTAGTTCTTAAATTTAAGAATGGTCCATATTAATCTTTGTAACGACTAAATAAAAAAACACTATAAAAAAATAAAGCCGTTACGCTACTGATAGTCGGTGCGTCACCAAGTTAAATAGTTGCAGCTAGCTTATTTAAATAATTCGAAAAAGTTTGGTCTAATTTCATCTTTGTTCCACTTTTCTTCCAATTTATCGTCACTATCTGATGATATTATATTTCTATTTGGGCAAAGCAATTTTTCCCACCATTAAAATAAACGCATTATTTTCCCCTCTAACAAAAAATAATTAAAAGAATAATTTTTTTTAAAAGTAAAAATTTTAATCAATTCAAAAATCAAATCATAGTTTCCGTCATACATCCATCTTTTTACACCATTCACATAAGTTATTTTTAATTAATTCACCTTTTATAGCTTTCATATTCTAAACGCTTAGCTTTGCTGTGTTGCAGTAACTTTCATTAGATTGTGTATGAGTCAAATTTCCAGGATTGGCAAAATTAACTTCGTAATTAAATGTCAAGTGTGTAAATTCATTTGAAATGTTTAAATATGCTCTCCATCGACCAGAAACTATGACAGTTCCTGGTCTGCATACCCTCCAGATAATAGGTAAAAGTCTCACAGTTGACCTATTTTCAACAAGTTTAAGGTAAACTTTTGCGAAGCTGAAACTGGTATCAACTATTGCAAATACGCATTTTTCATGATTGAGTGCTATGCCTTGATGATATTTAGGTTTGTACCTAAAAATACTTTCATCAATCTGACAGATAATCCCTAATTCTACTAGATTCATAAGAGTATTTTCCGACCAAGTTTACATTTTTGCTATAATTTGTTAATCATTTTAAACAAAAAAAATGACAAACTTAAATTTCACTAATAATTTGAACTTGAGTCAAATTTGTAGGCCGTTTCTAGGTTATCTTCAAAAAAACACTCAAACGAATAGAAAATTTTTCAAATAATGAGCCGTTTTTAACTGGATAGTATTTTTTGAATAAATTGTAAAATCTTTTCATGCATCTCCATGCAACGGTGTCTGCGTTGTGGGTATATTTTACCAAACAACATTTTACTTATTAAAAAACTCAAATTTTCATCAGTTGGCGTACCAGCACCGACGCAAGACTTTGTATCAATGACTGTATTACATAAATGTAGTCGTGTTTACGAATAAATAAACAAAATTTATTATTTTTTAAAATTCAACGCAATTTTTTGTTTTTTAGGCGCCCAATATCATAATCGCTTTCTTCTGATACAATTTCATTTTCACAGTTACCACAATTTGATTGATAATTACTCAAACAATCAGATAAAGCTCTTGCGTATAATTCATTGAAAATATTCTTCATTACCTTACGTCGTCGTTTTTTTTTAAATTTTTAAAACATTAAATATTTTTTACAACAAAGGATTTAGGCGGTCATATAAGTGAGAGAAAGGGTTTGTATTATACCGACAACAATTTTTTGTATGGTCGTCAACATAGAAAACAACATAGATGCGAAAAAAAATGCATTACGATTTTACTCGTGACCACTCAGCAACGTTTGGCAATAAAAACACGAGTTTACACGTGACCGCTCAACAATATGTTAAGATAGGATTCTGTAACTGTTAATTCCGTAATTTGGTCAGGAATTCAGATTTTTGGACTGTTAATTATTTGTTTTCACATTACACAATCAATTATTTTATGATTCTTGAATTTTCATAAATACGTTAACTTCAGAATTTTTCATTTAGTCTTTAAACTATTCAAAGAAATTAAAATTAATTTGGTTACATTTTATTTATTGTATGGGAGTTTTAATTACCTGTACATATAATATTTGAAACTTCTATAACATAAATAATGTAGCAATTTTTAATAATGATTATAAGGACTGGCAAAAATCTAATATAGTAACCAAAAATATATTTTGAAAATTAATATTAATTACTAGCTATTCAATATAATTTTTACCAATGACTCATTTTTAGTCAACATAGAATCTTTGTCAATAAAAAAACTTTGCTTACAAAAAAGATGGAAATAACATTTTTATTTATTGCTTTTATTATAGTAATTTTATGTTTAGTATACACAAATTATAAAGAAATATATTGTATATTAAAGAGTTTTGATGTATTGGGATTACAAATGCATCTTTTTCTAGTGGGATGTTTGAAATATTTAATTAAAAAAATGAAATTACCATGAAATCTTAGTAGTTTTATAACTTGTAAAGAAATTACATAGAATCACTCAAATAATAGTGTGGTAATTTTTGTTTAAAATTAATGTTAGCAATTGTTTATTTTTAATCTAGATACAAATTTAGTAAAAATTATAAGCAAGACACTTATGGAATATCCTTAATAATTTTTGTATAGAAAATAAACTTTGATTGTGTATAATACTCTATTAGTATAAATGATAACAGTTTTAGCATTAATAGTGCAATGATTTTAAGGTTATAACTAAGACTATTGTAGAAAGTTTTTAATCAGGTTGAATATAGTTTACTGAAGTACTTATAACAATTGATATAATTATAAATCAGATTTATGTAAAAATTTTTTATTGTAGAACAAATAAAAAATGTAATCAATAAAAAAATGTTTTTTTTATTGGTAGTGTGATAAACCCATTAATGATTGAAATTTGGATATAATAAAAGGAATTTGATCCATAAATAAATTACAAAAGATTTTTATATTTTAGTAATAATATAACAGTTTTATTTGTATTCTAAGCTCATTAAAGAATCTCATGCTTATAAATGACTTTTGATAATAATTTTTATTACAAATTATTTTAGTTTGACGAATATTTAGTAATATAAGACAAACATTTGAACATTAAAAATCTACATTTGGTGGTCTTACTTTATAAATACATATATTTAAATAGTCAAAATAATTATTCTGATTTACATTTGCACTAAGAAATAAAACTACAAAGTCACTTTTTCTGTAAGACTAAAAAATTTGTAAGGAGGCATGTTCAGTACATTATATCTAAAAAATTTAGTTTTTTTAATATTTTCCTAATATCTTAAATTTACAACTTTATAAAAATTCGCATTAAAAATACTTTGAAAATCATGTACAAAATTCAAAATAATTTTAACTATATATTTTACTGTCTATTTCATCAAAATTTATAATAAATGTACAATTTTTTTATAATATTTTATCATTCAAAATATATTTCATAGGAAAGACTACCTTTGGCTACGATTTTGAAAATTTTTAAAAATAAAAAGATATGGAAAACGGGGGGAAGAAATATTATAAAATATTCTTAATTTGTAATAGCATTAACAGCTTGTTAATAAGTTTATGTTTTTTTTTATATTCCCATATACAGTGTTGTACAATATTATTTCAAAAAGTAATATATTACTTAATAAATAATACTTGCCGAAGAAGGAATATTATTAGATTACTTATTACTTGTCAATAAAAGTAATATATTACATAAAGTATTACATTTTCGACCTTCTCACTTCTCTTATATCGAGTAATTTTTGTAATGTGACCCAGACATACATGCAGATGATTGACGATTCGATTGCAACCCGATCCCAATGTAATTTTGTTTTTAAAACATTGAAATTTTAACAAATCTTTTTTTTAATTTTGACATTGTCGATAAATAAAACAATAATGAAATCTAATCACATATCTTACTAAAGTATACCAAGAAGCAGCATTCAACACATTATTTATAATTATTAATTTTATGCTTTGATTGATATTTAATAGTGCATTCCCACTTCGACACCACTTCACTTCATGTAATATGACAATGAGCTTTAAAATTATACATAGTAACAACAAATATGTTTTGAGCTACTGTAAAGAAAGTTACGTCAGTCTTCATGGGTACTAAATAGTAATAATACCCAAAATGGCAATTGATAAATGTCTTTTAAAATAATAAAAAGTAAGTAACAGTTCTGATAGAAACAACTGTAAAGAAAGTTATGCCAGTCTTACCTGGGTAGTAAATAGTAATATTACTAAAAATGGCAATTGTTAAATACCCTTTAAAATAATAACTAGTAAGTAACAGTTCTGATAGAAACTGCTGTAAAGAAAGTTACGTCAGTCATATATGGGTAGTGTATAGTAATAATACTTAAAATGGCAATTGATAAATGCCCTTCAAAATAATAACTAGTAAGTAACAGTTCTGATAGAAACTGCTGTAAAGAAAGTTACGTCAGTCATATACAGGTAGTGTATAGTAATAATAATTAAAATTGCAATTAATAAATGCCCTTTAAAACAATAAAAAGAGAGTAACAGTTCTGATAGAAACAACTGTAAAGAAAGTTATGCCAGTCTTACCTGGGTAGTAAATAGTAATAATACTAAAAATGGCAATCGTAAAATGCCCTTCAAAATAATAACTAGTAAGTAACAGTTCTGATAGAAACTGCTGTAAAGAAAGTTACGTCAGTCATATATGGATAGTAAATAGTAAAAATGGCAATCGTGAAATACCCTTTAAAATAATAAAAAGTAACTAACTAACTAACAATTCTGATAGAAACTGCTGTAAATTTTAGTTTATAATATATAACTGTGGTCTCCGACCTCGACCTGATGTGTGATACTACTTAGCTACAATGTAGAACTAAAAACTTTTCCAGCAAAAGTCTGCACTAAGACAAAAGAGCCTTTTATTAGAAGTTGAAAAACACTTTAAGTTACCTTGTTTCTTTACAATTAATCCAAATTTTTATTTGAAATATTAAAATAAACACTGGACATACTATTCTATATGCTAGCTACTATAACCATTCAAACATTTCAAATACTGCATTTCTTTAAAAAAAATACTGAAACGACATTTAAATATAACTACATTTACATGTAACTATATTCATAATACTATCCTAAATAGCTACCTGTATGGCAGTAAGCTATAACCTTTCAAAAATACTAAAAACCAGTTTCATTTTAAATACCTTATACTCGGTGGCAAATTAAGTAACACAAATGTTTGTTATATCTGATTAAAAGAAGTTCTTTAATTCTTGTATCAGTTAATCAGTTCTTTTTAGTAA
>CAKKLC010005162.1:10122-21387 GCA_918559645.1 Ceratonova shasta | reverse complement strand
TATTACTATTATTGATTGATAAATTTTATTACTATTATTGATTGATACATTTTATTACTATTATTGATTGATACATTTTATTACTATTATTGTGTAATAAATTTAATTTTTATAAAGTCATAATAATTATTGTATAACAAGTTCCTATAAATAATTAATATATTTGATTATAACTAACATGTTAATTATTAATTATTAAATAATATTATATATTTTTTCACATATTTTTTGACATTATTAAAACATTTTTAGCCCAACGGTAGATTTGAGATAAATAAGGAAATATGTGTATCAACTTCAAGTTTTCACCCAGAATTATGGCAACCTTCTTGGGGAAGTATTTTTTTTTAGTAATGTAAAAAGTTGTAACCATTTTGAACGGGTTAATAGAATTCATGAGAATTAATGATACAAAAGGAATTGGTGCTTTAGAGACAACTGATGAAACTAAAAAGAAGTTAGCTAAGGAGTAATACATTATATAAATTTATAGATCTTTGGACTGGGATTGCTATTTATGTAAAAAAAAGAATGTTGAAATACTAGGTAATTTTTTATGAATTTATAGACTTGATAAAAGTAGAAGAAGTTATTTGCAACCATTTTCCAAATATAGGTAATAAATATCAATTTAAAAGATGAAAATCTGCCAACAATGGATATTAAAGAAGTTAAAATTGAAACTCTTAATATGAAAGAAACAATATCTGAGAATAAAGATATTTCTGATAAAATAATTAAAATTATAGATGGACAAAATAATATAGATCCTATTATTAGTTTCACATCTACAATTGGAAAAAAAACTATTAGACGTTTAAAAAAACCAACCTCCATATCTAAAGAACCAAATTTTTTATTTTATTCAGGAACTTTAAAACAAAAAGAATTATTTCAACACTGTATGTTAAATCCTATAGAAGATAAGAATGGAGTATTTAATAAAGGACAAATTGATCACATAAATAATTTTTTGGAAGATTCAACTAAAGCTAAAAAATTATTGAAAAAAAATCAAATAAAGTTATTTTTAATAGAACTTTGGAATATTATAAGAAATATGCACAATAGGGAGCCTTTTCTTATACCATTTTTTATCATATTTTTCCAAACAATTTTGGCACTAATCATAATGGTGTATTTTTTCGATATACGTTGTATGGTTTTTTTAATAATTTAGTTATAGCAAATTATGAATAATTAATTAATTTTTTATTAAATTATTTTATTTAACTATAATTTATTAATTTAAATTATATTTTTTTAAACTTGTGAAAGTACCTATTAAATAAGTAGGTTGAGTCTTAAAATATTAAAAAATCTTAAAATTAATCATTTTTAATATGTGAGTTATACGTAAGTAAATTTATAACTTTTAGACCTAGTTTATTGTTAATGAGATGTAGTTTGTTCAAAGTATTTGATTAGGCAGATCTATTTTCATTAAGATTAAGAAATTTGATACATTTTTTAGAAAACAAGAAACATAAAATTTGGTACGATTTTTAATGTTTTTAAATTTCTTTATGAATTAGAAAACTACTTTATTAAAGTTATGCTACTGCAGATTAATATGAATATTTTCAAAACTATAAATAAACCAAAATAATACTCCATCTGTTGTCTGGGATAATTTAAAACGGTAAAGAGATCTAAATATGACAGATATATTATCTGATATTGGAATTCCATGGGCAAGCTGTGTTATATAATTATAATTTATTTTAAAATAAGACTAAAAAAATGGAAGTGTTGATTATTTTTACGCAATATTAACTTAGAGTTTGTATTTATATATGGATTTCGTTCCTATAAATCACAATCTTTAAGGTTTACCAAATTGGAATTTAAATTCAATTGTTTGTATTCCAAAAATTGAAACCATATTAATTAAATAGTTTAATATCAATCATTAAAGACTTGACTTTTAAACCTTAACAAATTAGATTTATTTTATCTTTCTTATACAAAGGGGAAACATTAACATAATTTTTAACAGAAATATTGTTTTTAATTTATTGAATTTGCTAAAATTAAGTTGGTTGTATTCAAAATTTTTGAATATAAGAGACTGAAGAAAACTTGGATCAACAACAAAAATTTAATATTTATTTTTTTATAAAATAAGCTATGGTAAGTACTTATGAATTGAAAAATGTACTAACAGACATAAGTAATATTTAACTTTTTACGTGGTGTGTGTCAAAATAATTAATTCCAAAAGAAAGAAAATGTTTTTGATGTAATTCGTTTATGCTATTAGCAAAGTATACATGAAATATCGATAAATATGGATGGAGATGTTTAACAGCACAAAGCATTCAATACAAGAAGTATTTATCAATGCGTAATGGTAACTTTTTTTATGGATTCTGCGTCCCAATACTTGATTGCCTCCGTGTTGTAATTTAGTACAGCTCAAATTCTCCAAGTTACTTGATTGTTGCATACTTTGAATTTTCTGAAACTACAACATTAAAGGTCATTAAAAAAATAATTGAAAAGATACCAGAAACAGACTTTTCAACAAACAAACTCGGTGGTGGAGGCAAAGTAGTTCAAATTAACGATACTATGTTGTACTACAATATCAAAAGCAATCCAACTGGTGCGTCTGGAAATAAGTCTGATGACTTGTGCATAGATGAGTTTGAAAATGGAAAAATTAAAAGAGTATTCGCTACAGTAATAGCTAATAAAAAAGAAACAACACTGATCCTAATAATATGTTCACAGTTGTTGCAAATAGTATTATGGGACTGATGAACACAAGTCATGTTAAAACTTATGAAATTATTCTTTTTTGCATGAAACTGTAGTTTTGAAGTATCACCTTATGAACACGATAACATTAAGTAAAAAGAAAGTGTTTAAAGTTTTAATAATATTATTAAGACAGAAATTAAATCTAGAAAGGATGTAAGAAAATGTGAAAGACAATGTTTTTGAAAAAAGTGTGTTATAAGTTTAACAATAAAAGTGATTTAATTAAAGCAATTATCCAAGTTGTTAAATTGTTAAATTGTTGAATTGTAGGTTTTTTATTATAATTGGAAGAAAATTTTGTTGTTGGTTCGATTTGGGGAAAGATTTTTGGTTGATCCAAAACTTAGATATTTTTGATATTAGTCATAACTTAGATCTTTACATTTAAAAATTGTAAAATACTCTCTTAAATATTAAATCAGAGTTAAAACTACATACAATATCAATAATTAACTTTCTGAATATACCTATTAAATTAGAGTTAAATCATAATATTCCTGTAAAAATCTTTAAATTAGTTGTGAAGATGTTTTACTGACTATTTTATTAAAGTTTGTTACTACAAGACGTAATAAAACCAAATAAATTTATAAAACATCTTGGTAAGCTTTATGGAATGAAATTTTTAAATCATCAAAGGTTATATTTCAAAACTTTATAAACCCAAAAAAAATTTATGAAACATCTTGGTAAGCTTTATGGAATGAAATTTTTAAATCATCAAAAGTTATATTTCAAAACTTTATGAAACATCTTGGTAAGCTTTATGGAATGAAATTTTTAAATCATCAAAAGTTATATTTCAAAACTTTATGAAACATCTTGGTAAGCTTTATGGAATGAAATTTTTAAATCATCAAAGGTTATATTTCAAAACTTTATGAAACATCTTGGTAAGCTTTATGTAAGTAAATTTTAAAATCATCAAAAGTTATATTTCAAAACTTTATGAAACATCTTGGTAAGCTTTATGGAATGAAATTTTTAAATCATCAAAGATTATATTTCAAAACTTTATGAAACATCTTGGTAAGCTTTATGGAAGTAAATTTTTAAATCATCAAAAGTTATATTTTAAAACTTTATGAAACATCTTGGTAAGCTTTATGGAATGAAATTTTTAAATCATCAAAAGTTATATTTCAAAACTTTATGAAACATCTTGGTAAGCTTTATGGAATGAAATTTTTAAATCATCAAAAGTTATATTTCAAAACTTTATGAAACATCTTGGTAAGCTTTATGGAATGAAATTTTTAAATCATCAAAGATTATATTTCAAAACTTTATGAAACATCTTGGTAAGCTTTATGGAAGTAAATTTTTAAATCATCAAAGGTTATATTTCAAAACTTTATGAAACACCTTGGTAAGCTTTATGGAAGTAAATTTAAAAATCATCAAAAGTTATATTTCAAAACTTTATGAAACATCTTGGTAAGCTTTATGGAATGAAATTTTAAAATCATCAAAGGTTATATTTCAAAACTTTATGAAACATCTTGGTAAGCTTTATGTAAGTAAATTTTAAAATCATCAAAAGTTATATTTCAAAACTTTATGAAACATCTTGGTAAGCTTTATGGAATGAAATTTTTAAATCATCAAAGATTATATTTCAAAACTTTATGAAACACCTTGGTAAGCTTTATGGAAGTAAATTTAAAAATCATCAAAAGTTATATTTCAAAACTTTATGAAACATCTTGGTAAGCTTTATGGAATGAAATTTTAAAATCATCAAAGGTTATATTTCAAAACTTTATGAAACATCTTGGTAAGCTTTATGTAAGTAAATTTTAAAATCATCAAAAGTTATATTTCAAAACTTTATGAAACATCTTGGTAAGCTTTATGGAATGAAATTTTTAAATCATCAAAGATTATATTTCAAAACTTTATGAAACATCTTGGTAAGCTTTATGGAAGTA
Source organism: Ceratonova shasta (assembly GCA_918559645.1). Taxonomy (NCBI): domain Eukaryota; kingdom Metazoa; phylum Cnidaria; class Myxozoa; order Bivalvulida; family Ceratomyxidae; genus Ceratonova; species Ceratonova shasta. Next base: position 16,690 of record CAKKLC010005162.1, on the reverse strand, counting down.
AATTTTTAAATCATCAAAGGTTATATTTCAAAACTTTATAAAACATCTTGGTAAGCTTTATGGAATGAAATTTTTAAATCATCAAAGGTTATATTTCAAAACTTTATGAAACATCTTGGTAAGCTTTATGGAATGAAATTTTTAAATCATCAAAGGTTATATTTCAAAACTTTTTATAATCTTAAAAAATATATAAATTTATTCAACATAAGAGACATTTAATGAATATAATTAAAATTAATTAAGTTTCACAATATGTTCTTTAATAATTTTTTTTTAATTCATAAGTTTATCCAACTTTAGATTAAGCTTCCATCTGATTTTATATTAAGTTGGAGAAAGTCTTTTAAATCTTTATATGGTTGAAAAAATATTTGTGTATAGGAAGGAATAATCTATACCGAGAAAAATCATTTTTTAATTTCACAACGATCAATAATTTAATTACTGTAAGATCATATAAACATTTTTTTTAAAATTCTAATTAAAATAGTATTAAAATTTTTAAATTCAAAAAATTTTATTGTTAGATATTATTTTCAATGTTTTTTATCTGTTTTTTTATATTGTACAATTTAGAATTTAATAAAAGTTTGAGAATAATTGATTATTATTAAAACACACATTGTTTAATCGAATATTTTACTTTATACTATTTACATAAAAAAATACTTTTGCTATTAGTTACAAAAGTGCTTAAAAAATTACATTTTTTATGAATAAAAGTTAAATAATACAATCAAAAATATTTCAGAGGTTATAGATAAATAATAAACTTTTATGTGCGATTTTTAGTATATAAACTTTATTAGTAACACTATATTAAGAAATTGTATAAAATGAAAGTTTAAAATATCTAGAATATATTATTTTTAAATAATAACTTGTAAAAATATGATTCGATTTAAATTTTCCAATTAATGATTTAATATACAGAAAATATTTCTCATTTCAAAAAATTAGTGTAAAAACCTTATTTATTAAATTAAAAGTATATTAACTTACTGTATTTTAACTTGCATAAATTATAGTTAATCTATGAATTTTCATGAGTTGATAGTCCTAGTAAAATTTATTATGATAAAAGTTTTGCATTCAGTCAATATAATAATTAATAAACTGAAATATAAATTTGACTGCTTATTCTATAAAATTTCACTATTAAAATTAGTACATATCTATTGCATTCTTTTAATTCAAAATAATTGAAATGAAAATTGGTTTTATCGTTTTTCTACTTCAAAAACTAACAAACATAACTTGTAGCTATAATGTAACAATTTTTTTAGTTTATTACATATAAATTTAACTGTATTACAATATAGAAGTTGAAAATAGTATATAATATGCTTTTTACAATATTTATATTAATAAAGTTTTTATTATAGCTTCCATTTTTATTAAATTTATCTAAAGAAATGAATTAATGAAAATTTTAGTAATCCAACTATGCATATAGTAAATTAATGAATGAAATATTTATTTTTTTAATTATCTCTAATGCAATCGATTTAATGATTTGAGAAGAGATAAAAAATTATTATAAGAAAGTATATTTAAAAAAAAATAAAAAAACTATTGTTCAGATGGTACCTTAATTTTTTAAAAATAAAATAATTTTACAATTAAAAATTGAGATTATTCTATTGACAATGTGTTATAATAGCAAATATAAGGATAATTAATTTGATAATATATTATATATTTTAGAAGTGCAACCTATTTCATTTAACGAATTTTAGTTTTTTGATGTTTTAATACTTTTTGATGGTAGCCATACTTGACATTGATATATTATCATTTATGGTATTTAAGATAAGAAATATTCTGATTATATCAGTAATAAATATTTTTTGTATGATTGTCTATGCTAAAATATTATGAATTTATATTTTTAAATAACTTATTAATTGTGATGTTGATTTTATTGTTAAAAAAATACCTCATACATTTAATTTTTAAAAAAATACCTCATATATTTAATTTTTACAAAAATACCTCATACATTTAATTTTTAAAAAAATACCTCATACATTTAATTTTTACAAAAATACCTCATATATTTAATTTGAATTATTTGTGAGCCTATCATACATATAAGTAAATTTAAGTATGGCATGCAAAAGTTATAATAAAAAAAGTTGTTGTTATCAATTGATTTTAAAATTCTTTATAGTCTTAATGATACCTGACATATATTTTACTAGATTGATTAAAATGACATCAGATTAATTAACAGCATTCATGATGGATGAAGGGTTTATAGCAAAAGAGATGCTATGTGTTACTTGTCAAAATTATATGCAGTTGAAAAATTCTACACATCATAGAGAAAAGTGTTATTGGAGCTGCCAAGAAATAAATTGTCAAGCTAGAAGAAACAAAGTTAATATTAAAAAGGTAAGATTTTTAGAAGGCATAAATTTAGATTTTGTGAAAATAGTCAAAGTATTATCTGCCTGGTGTTATGAACAACCTTTATATTCAATAAACAAGAGCTTGGGATTTAACCATACAACAATCATGAAGATAGTAGATTCTCTACTCGTGAAACTTTATAGAATGGAGTTTAAGTTTATTAAATTTGGAAACCTGAAAAAATGATACAGGTGGATCAGACAATGATGAATTACAAATGCAAGAGCCATAGGGGTTGTTCTCCTATAAATAAAACAGATGCGCTTTGAATTGTGGAATTTTCAGAAAAGACAACTAGAGTTTATGCTTAGGTGATTTCTAATAATTGTGCTACTACCCTTTCTAATTATTTGCAGCAAGGTTACATCTGGCAGTATAATATCTATTGATGAACATATAAGCTAGCCTGGTCTTTCTAAGCTAAACTATATTCATCTAAGCGTGTGGCACAAATATCAGTTTGTTGATAGAGTAACTGGTATTAAAACACAAGCTGTAGAATCATTTAATAATTGCAATAAGGTGTTCATTAAATCTAGAAAAGGAATTAGAACTGAGCACAGACAAGCTTTTCTGGGTGAGTTTTGGTGGTTATACAATAACAAAAAAGAGAGGTTTAACAAAGTTATAACTTCTATTTAATTAATTTAAAATTTCATTATTTTTAATTTTTTCTTTAAAATATTATTTTGTGATAAAAAATACAATTGATCCAAAGTTTTAGGTAAAACTACCTGAATGGATAGCTAATGATTAGAATAATTAATTACAGTAAAAGTCGCTTAAGATGAATTATATTGGGAATACGATATATATTCCGTGCAAGCGTTTTTTTCTGTGAAAGCGAAAATTTTTTAAATGGTTTAAAAGAATTGATGCTTATTTTTATTGATCAAAAACTTAATACTCTATTATTTTTATTGGTGAAAAACTAACTACTCTGTAATTTTTATTGGTCAAAAACTAAATACTCTTATTTTTATTGATCAAAAACTAAATACTCTGTTATTTTTATTGATCAAAAACTAAATACTCTTATTTTTATTGATCAAAAACTAAAAAATCTGTTATTTTTATTGATCAAAAACTAATTTTTGCTTCATTTTTATGTATCAAAAACTAAATACTCTTATTTTTATTGGTCAAAAACTAAATACTCTGTAATTTTTATTGGTCAAAAACTAAATACTCTGTTATTTTTATTGGTCAAAAACTAAATACTCTGTTATTTTTATGTATCAAAAACTAAATACTCTATTATTTTTATTGATCAAAAACTAAATACTCTTATTTTTATGTATCAAAAACTAAATACTCTGTTATTTTTATTGATCAAAAACTAAATACTCTGTTATTTTTATGTATCAAAAACTAAATACTCTATTATTTTTATTGATCAAAAACTAAATACTCTTATTTTTATGTATCAAAAACTAAATACTCTGTTATTTTTATTTATCGAAAACTAAATACTCTGTTATTTTTATGTATCAAAAACTAAATACTCTGTTATTTTTATGTATCAAAAACTAAATATTCTGTTATTTTTATCGGTCAAAAACTAAATACTCTGTTATTTTTATTGATCAAAAACTAAATACTCTGTTATTTTTATTGATCAAAAACTAAATACTCTGTTATTTTTATTGATCAAAAACTAAATACTCTTATTTTTATTGATCAAAAACTAAATACTCTTATTTTTATTGATCAAAAACTAAAAAATCTGTTATTTTTATTGATCAAAAACTAAATTTTCCTTTATTTTAATTGATCAAACACTAAATACTCTATTATTTTTGATTGCGTGATTCTTTCTTGTAAAAAATATCTGTGCAGATTATATACAACCTTTAAAAGTTTTTTTATATTCACTGGAATTTTCCGCCTATAAGAAGTAATAACTTGTGACTGTTTTGATCGCTTTCAATGCTTTTTCAATTTTTAATTCACTCTGCTCCGGTATTGAACTATCTTTCCAAATTTCAAAAATAAATTCTGATTTTTTCTGAACAACTACGCTATTCATTGTTTGAATATTATTGTCCAAATTCAAAACCCTATTTAAATCATTTTTTGAGGTCAAAATATCTGATAAATCTTTTTACCTGTCATTGATAATATTTTTTTTAAAAATACTTCGGTATCTGAAGTTAAGTGGTCATTTATACAAGAAGAGATCATTTAAGGATCAAAACAATTTCTGATTGTTTGGTCAGTTACATTGTTCCAGCTGTTTTGTATCATTTGGATTGCTTCAAAAAAGTTTACTTTATATATTTTATTTATCTCTGTCGTTTTTAAGAAATCTGTTACCAATTTATTTTTATAAAAAATTTAAAATTCATTATAATGCCAGCATCCATAAGCTGTAATACACTGTTTGTATTTGGATGAAGAAAAAACATTTTAATGTTTGTTAAAATTTTATTCATATTGGGGTGTGATGGGCAATTATCTAACAAAAGACAGATATTCAGATCGGTTTTTTTAAGTTTGGCATCCCATTCCAAAAAATAGGTTTTAAAGATATCCGAGGTCATCCATGGATTTATATTTGCATAATATTTTACATTATCATTTTTTTAGTTTTAAAATATCTCGGTTTCAAATATTTCCCAATTATAAGTGACAAAATCTTTTCACCTGTTATATTTGCAAAAAGTAAATCAATAAGCCTATCTTTTGAAATTTTGATACCTTAAATAACATTGCCTTTAAATTCAAAAGTTTTCAAAAGTAACATTTGATAAAACAGCCCTGTTTCATCAGAATTAAATATTTTTCTTTCTTTGAAAGATTTTCTGATTTCTATCCATTCTTTATTCAACGACTCTGAAACAATTACTGGGTTGACACCTTTAAACTCTCCAGATATATTACCGAAGACTATTAATTTTCTCTTTATGAATCTTGCACTCCAGCTTGGATTACATTTAAAATTCTCAATCCTGTCATTATTAGCTTTATCATCTGCTTTTTCTGTGATAAAACTTGCCCTTTAATCGGTATGTTTTTTGTATTTTAACCTTGAACCATTCCATCATTTGTTCTTAAATCACAACAAATGGCAAATTCTTTAATTTATTAGTTGCCGAGGATCTTGTGCTTACCATACTGAACCATTTTTCTTTTTTGTTTTTGATGATATGTATTAATGATGGAGATACTTTATATGTTCTTGCTAGCAATGCTTGTCTTTTTCTAGTATCAAGCTCACAAAGTATCTTATATTTTTCCTTTAGTGTTAATGTTTTCTTCTTTGTGTTATTTATTATTAAGGGTAATAAAAAACATTATTCTGTTTATCAGCTAACCCTTAAAATCAATTTTTTACTAAATAAACAAAAAAAGAACCAATTGGAACTTAAAAATTCGTTTTAACCCGCTTCTTTTTAAATTAATTTTACTGTATTCTGTTTCAGTTAAGGCTTAAAAGCAATGTTTTACTTAATAAACAAAAAAGAACCGATTGGGACTTAAATATTCGTTTTAACGCGTTTTTTTTTATTATACAAATTTTAATGTATTCTATTTATCAGTTAAGGCTTAAAATCAATTTTTTACTTAACCAACAAAAAAGAACCAATTGGGACTTAAAAATTCGTTTTAACCCGCTTCTTTTGAAACCAATTTTACTGTATTCTATTTATCAGTTAAGGCTTAAAAGCAATTTCTTACTTAATAAACTTAAGAAAAGAACAAATTGGGACTTTAAAATTCGTTTTAACCCGCTTTATTTTAAACCAATTTTACTGTATTCTATTTATCAGCTAACCCTTAAAATCAAATTTTTACTAAATAAACTTAAGAAAAGAACAAATTAAGACTTAAAAATTCGTTTTAACCCGCTTCTTTTTAAACCAATTTTACTGTATTCTATTTATCAGTTAATGCTTAAAAGCAATTTCTTTCTTTATAAACTTAAAAAAGAACAAATTGGGACTTAAAAATTCGTTTTAACCCGCTTCTTTTTAAACCAATTTTACTGTATTATATTTATCAGTTAAGGCTTAAAAGCAATGTCTTACTTAATGAACTTAAGAACCTATTGGGACTTAAAAATTCGTTTTAACCCGCTTCTTTTAAAACCAATTTTACTGTATTCTATTTATCAGTTAAGGCTTAAAAGCAATGTCTTACTTAATGA
>CAKKLC010005158.1:37036-59432 GCA_918559645.1 Ceratonova shasta | reverse complement strand
AATATGGTTGAAGGTTTGTGGGGAAACTTAAAAATGGATCTTCGAAGCAAAAGAGGAATGTCTTTTACAGAAAAAGCCTCATTTATTGATTTTAAAATGTAAATATCGAGGCAGAAAAACACGGATAATAATTTATTTGAAATGTTTTGGCTGGCAGTATCCAGTATTTATTGATTACAAAAAGATTTTTCTTTATTTCACTTTTTAAATTATTTAATTTTTATTAAATTTTTTTTATTTTTTTGGGTGCCTTATACTAGACCGTCGCCTTGAAATCATTGGTAAAAATAGAATTAAAAATAAAATAACTTTGCTGTATTATTGTGCGATCGGTAGTTTCATGTAATTGGGACAAACATTTAAAACTTGTTAATTTGTATAAATAGATCTTTTTAAAAACTTGTAGCTAATTAATATCAAATAAATACCAATTTTTGTAGTATTTAATAGAAATGGGGGAAATCTATTTTTTTTGGGCCAAGGATGGACATGTTTGAACAAGAAATAAGAACTGCAATAGAAGAGCAAAGTTTGCAGCTTGTAATGGAGGTTTGTCTTGTGAGTTCATCTTCTATCATATGTCCATTGTGTGAAGAAAATATGGTGACGGATGGTTCAAAGATGCACCATAGTGTTTTCTCATAGATTAGGTATAATGGTTGATCGTTCAAGGGGCAGCAAGAATATTTCTGATGGGACTATTTTTGAAAATTCTTTCCTTGAAATAAGTGAAATTAAGTGTATCCTATACTGCTACGCAATGATCCTACCTTTAGAAGCCACCTACTTACATAAATATGTTTCCGCACGGACAGTAGTCGAGTGGAACCACAGAATTATAAGATGCCTAGGTAGGTTTTATGAAAATTTGAGAGCTTTACAAATAGGTGGTTTAAACATGATAGTTGAAATTAAAGAAGCTTATTTGTAAAACCAATAGAAGGAATAATGGTCAAAATTTAGTCGTAGAATCTTATTGGATTGTGGCAAGGATTTGTAGAGAACGAAAGAAGTTTTTTATGTAGTAACTTTGATTGAAAGAGCAGAGTTTTTAACTGATTTGATTGTAAGGCATCTCTTACCATGAACACGAACAATTACATATTTATGGCTAGTTTATAACATATTATCAATATTCTATGAACACCGAAAAATTAATCACGGTACAGATTTGTAGTTGAAGTCAATATTTCCATACACACCGACACAACTTGAATGACTAGGGCGTGATTTTAAAGATAAAACACAATATTTTAAGTGTATTCAACCTTCAAGAACATTTAAAAAACTATATATTTAATCAAATGATATAAGTTTCTAATTTTGAAACTTGTTTTAATAACATAACAAGAACAATTAATTGATTTTCTGAATTTTAATTTTGTCCCTGCCCTACATTTTTAATATAACCTCTATTTTAATTTTAATTTAGAACTTGAAAGATCACTATTACAAAATACTGTTGACAAGAAAGACAGAAATATAACTATTTATTTTAAACATATTTTGTAGCAAAAAAAAAAATATTAAATTTTTTTAAAATGATTTTAATGGAAATAAATAAATTATATATAAACTGAAAAAAAACAAAACCTGTTATTGTCAATATAATAATAAAAAATTGAAAAAACAGTTTAAAATATAATTAAATTTTTTAACTTAAAATTTAACTATTTCTGATTAAAATAAGAAATTAATTGTGATAAGTTTTTTTCAAATGTCCATTACTTATTAAAAATTATTGAGAATCAAAATGATATAAATTTTTAAGGGAATTTAAAAAAAATATGATATTTCTGAAAATTTTAATGAGCACCTATTAGGAATTTACAAAATAAAAAAATAGGTTCCAGCTGATCTAAACTATTAAAACTAAATATAAATGACAATATAAATCGTGTACAACAATGAGCGATTATTGAAGCTACAACAGGAATAATAGTTGCACAAGGGATTGTTTTTAGAAATTAAAGTTCTTAAGGAATAATTCCTGTTTTCTTAGAAAAAAAGTTAGTTTAAACCCTAAAAGATATAATTTAAAGATTTTCAAGGGTTTTTAAAGACATAATGTATATTACCTAAATACGATAGTGTAATCTTCAGCGATGAATGTAGAAAAAACTTGGATTTTTGAAAAATTAATATACAGTGAACCCTCTATAATTTACACCTTTATAAATTTCCCACCTCTTAAATTTACCAAATTTTGTTTTTAATTTCAATTGAAACCTCTAAAATTTTCCAAATATCTATAATTTACCACATTTTTTTGAAAATTTTAAATTGTCCATGGTTAAATTTGAAAAATTTAACACAAATTATTAAAAGTTCCCGAAAAGCTATAAATAGTCGAATCTACAAAGAAGTTTCCACAATGTTCAGATTTAAGGATAGATGAAATTTTCTCAATTAAATTATGAAAAAATAAATCTAGAATCTAGAAAATCGATTAAAAATTTTAAAGATAATGAAAAAAAAATTCAAGATAAAGCTTCTATTAATTCAAGTTTTATACAAACAAAAAATAGCCAAAATATAATTTAATTGATGAAAAACTTACAGAATGGATTGATTTTTTAGAGTCAACAGGGCTGGTTATATAACAAAGCTTTCATTAAAGAAAAGGCTCTTGAAATCGCAAAAACACATATTATATCAATTCTTTTAATGCCTCTAATGAAGGCTAAAAAAAATTTATAAAAGTCATAAAATTTCTAATTAAAAATTATCTAGAGAAAGTTTCGGGGTCTCAGAATTAATTTTAGAGACTATTATAAATAATATTTTGAAATAGCAACTGAATATAGCAAGAAGAATATTTTTAACTACGATGAAACCGCATTATTTTACAAGCTTGACCCCTCTAAAAGCTTAGCTAAGAATGACAGAAACGGTATAAAGAAATGTAAAGAAAGAATATCTATTCTTTTTTGTAGAAACATGGATGGAAGTTAGAAACTTCCTCCTTAGGTATTAAGAAAATTTAAGAATTCTAGAGCTTGTAAAGGGTTTGATGTAAAAAAATACTGCACGCATTCAACCATTAGTAATCCTTGGATGACTTCCTACGAATTTATCTTATGGTTATGTAATTGGGAATTTGAATTAAAAAAAAGAATAATAGAACAATTTTATTATTGATGGACAATTGTCCTGGACAAAAAATTACATTAGATTCAAAAAATATAAAAGTTATTTATTTACTAAAAAATTCAACATTTAAAACTCAACCTTTAGATTGTGGAATCATTAAAACTTTTAATCAAAGTTTTATAAATATCTTAATTTAAATGTTAAGTAAAATGACTAAAGATAAAAACGCAGAGCAAGTATATAATGAATTTACAATTAAAGATGCAGATTTATGTTTAAGTTGGGCTTGTAAAGATCTAGAAAAGAAAACCATTGAAAAATGTTGGAAAAAGTCAACTTATAACCCGAATGAAAGTTTTATTGAAGATGATAATGATTTTACAAATCTTTTAAATTTTATTAAGAATTTAAAAATCTGTGATGCCTTTACAGGTGAACAACTTTTGTAACATGTAATTGAAGAAAAGGAAACTATTTGAAAAAAAAAATATTATGATATTTCTAAGAAGAGGTTGGTCAAAATGTTTCCACGATTGATAAAGCAATGACTAGCTATTTTATTCTTAAAAGTTACCTTAAAAATGAAATTCATAATGGTCAAGATTATTATGATAAGCTTATAGATTTTGAAAGTCTACTTTTCAAAATTTAGATTAATGATAAGAAAAAAAAACGATTATATATTATTTTAAAAATAAATAATCAGTTTTATTTTTTTTAATTTTTTTTTAAAACCTCTAAAATTTACCACCCTCCTAAATTTACATTTTTTTTAAAAAATCCCCTAAATTGGAAAATGATAAAGGGTTCACTGTATTATTTATTCTGCTTAGATTAAAGTTCTAAAAATTTTATTAAGAAGTTTAAGAAAAGATAACAATGAATCTTGAAGAATAGGAAGAGTTTTTTGTCATCTGCACGGAAGAGAAATTTAATAATTTGCTTTTCCTAGAAGAGCTAATTTTGAAAGTTCACCTATGCAGTATTGCATGCAACAGTTCAATGAGGTACATGATTTGCAATAACTATGCAGATTCATACTGTTAGCGTTGTATGAAAACTGTTACTCAGAATATAGTAAACGTAGGTCAAAAAGTCATAGTTCATTCTTTGATCCCTTTAATAAAAGCATGGTAAAGGTATTGAAATTTTTGCTTCGTTTGTTTTCTGGCCAAACACAACAATTAACACTGCAAAATGTTACCATCTTAGATCCTACTTATGGAAAAACTTTAAAAAAATTTGGTTGAATTGATGGCTTTGGATAATTAAGGAGTAAGAATGTTAGTTGGACCTAAACTATTATTCAGAACGATAAGACAACTAAGAATTTTAAGTATAAGGGTCATCGTGGAAGATTACGTTAAAACAGAAATGATGAATTATGGATTGTTGAATGTTACTACATATAACAAGGATATAAGCACAAATAATGCCAGACAAGAGAACAGCAAAAATATTACCAATAATTTGTACTCATATAGTTCGTGGAAGCATTATGCATGCTGATGAACACAGAGCTTATCTCGTTCTAAAAACAGCTGGATATGTTCATAATACTGTTTGTCATAATTATTATTTTCTGAATCCGATAGCAGGGTTGTATACGCAGAATTTTGAATCGTTCAATAATATTATGAACTCAGATATAAAGCATACGTTTAGTGTTGCTATTGTAAAGAGAAGGACCTTTCTAAATGAATTTATTTGGAGATGGAATAATAAAAATAACTTGAAAGCTGCAATTTTAATTTAAAAAGTTTGATTTTAAACTGTTTTTATTAAAATTTTTATTTAAATTATTATTATTATTAATTTATTTTTTTAATAAATTTTTTCATGGCATTTTTTTTAGAGGTCCAAAAATTTTTGGTCATAGAAAAAATATTTTTAATAAAACCCATGCAAATTGAAAACGAGTTAAAAAAATACTTTAATGGCAAATTAACAGATGTGCAGTCACCTTTTTTTTTAGCTATAATGATATTCCCGATGTTGTACGATGTGAATACTGTCAAACTGACATGCAGTTAATAATGCTCAGATTATTTGATTGTGTATGAGTGAAGATGTTTAAATTTAAAATGTGAGCACTATCAGACTAGTATTACAGTTGACAGAAATGGTAGTTTTAAAACAATACTAATACCAGTTATGCAATTTTAAAAAAACACTGTTTATTAGGGAGAAGGATTGAAATATTTTGAGATCTTGCGCTTTTGATGATAAATAATCAACATTCATAAAAATTGGTAACATATTTATAATAAATGTTCAATTTTAGTTTTGAATGTGTCTTTTAAAATTTAGTCGTACTGTTATAAATGTGCAAGTTGTTGAGGTGACGCTTAATCACAAGCTTAAAAGCCCGAGAGGAGGGGAACCATGTGAAAATGATTTGGGCAATTGTAATAGTGGATACTTTAACTTCACCAGGATTTGGGTTTGTGCAGATTGATGAAAACAGATTCAAGAGAGTATTGCATACAATAATCAGGAATTTGTTCGGTGTGGATCCATCATTCACACTGATGGGTGGACAAGTCATTTCGGTCTCAGAATATTTAACAGATATAAACATGCAAATTTATGCCATAAATACTATTTTAAATGTCTTATTACAGGTGTTTACGCATAGACTATTGGAATCTTCAACAAAAAATTAACTCTCAAGATTAAAGAAATGAAAGCTTTTTATGATGATGATAACAGGTTATTTATTGAATCGTTCTTTTACTTGATAATTTTAAAAATTACGCTTACAGCAAAATGATTGAATTAATAAAAAAATTTTTTTAATGCATTATTTTATTCCATGATCCAAACTTTCTGGTTCTGATTAAATGTAAATAGTTTAATGGAAAATTGAAGATGATAGTTTTATATAATATCACATATAAAAAAATTTGGAGGTTTTAATGTGAAGATTTTGGGATGCACGTTATATTTAAAAGTTTTAAATCTTGATGTAGTTGATAAAACTATACTAGCCTTTATAAATACAAACTTAAATGGTTATATATTGCTTATTGGTGAATATAAGTATTAAATTTCAAAAACATCATAATTAAATAAATTTATTCATAAAAATAATTTTCGCCTGAAAAATAATATTGAAATGGTTATTAGCCTACTTAATCACAGTAACTTATTTCTGTTAAAGTATAAGATTATTTATTAAGGAAAAATTGAGATTTTTACATTTACAAAATATAATAATTTTGTTGAAAAAAAACAGAAATATTGTATGAATTTCTACAAAACCATCTTCAAATACTCGTAAATGTATCCCAGTCCCGTTGATAAATGATAGTGTTTAGAAGTAAAATAATCATATTTTAAAGTTTTGTATTTGAGTACAGTTTATCAAATTAAAATTTAATATATATATATTGTTTCATGATAATAAATTCAAATTATAATAAAAATTGTTGAAAAAAGTTTATTTTTGTTTTCAGTTATCATTTAATTTTAAAAAATCAGAGTCATTATTAAAAATTTTTAATTTATTTTGCTTAAAAGTTGTTACCTATTTAAATGGAAATATAAAGTTTAATATTTATGATTTTTTTACATAAAATAAATCCTAATAAAGATCCACAGCAAATTAGATAAAAAATATTCTTAAATTTTTTGAATTTTATATGGTTCATAAAAGACATTAATTTCTGTTTTTAATAAGCTAGTATACATATTTTTTTATAGATACCACTTACAAATGTTGCTTGACTCGATTAAAGTTCATAATTATAACATTATATCTATAAAGATAAAAAAAAAACATTTTTTAATCGGAATTCGACTGATATTTTCTTTTTAGATAAAAAAATAATAATTAGACTAACTAAATTATTTTTAAATCGATAAAAGACTATAATTTAAAAATTCTTCTTGAAAGTAATAGCGCGTTTTATTTTCTAAAAAGAAAGTGGTTAATTGTTTTCATATCTCTTTTAAATAGTTATGGGGTTTTCCGAAATCAAGTATTTCTATAATTTAGCCAATGGTTTTGATATTGGAAGGGTTTGATTTCAGACAAAATGATAATAAAATTAATTAAATTTTTTTTTAAATATTTTCGACGAAAGTTCTTAAATCGAAAACCAGTCACGGCTTAGTAAGTTCAAATTTAAGAGAAAATCATACATATTTAAATAAAAAATTTTTGCATTCAACACTTTGTAAGAATGCAATGATAACATAGCAGAGGGCTCGCGAAAATTCGGCATCGACCTAAGATATTTACATTCTTGACTTGACAACAAAACCTAATTAATTAACTCAACAAAACTAACTTCAAAGTGTAGCCTTGTCACATTTCGGTACAAAAGATTTCTATGCATAGTTAGAAAACATTTTATTTTAATGGAAATTCTGAGAGGATAGTTAACAAGTCGATAGTGAGCTATAAACGTTTGTGAGATAAGCTTGAAGTGATTAAAAATCAATAACACATTACCAACTTTTTATATAGTGATAAATAGATCTTAAACTTTTGCAAGCGACACAACCTAACCAAAGCAGAATAACACACAAAGAGCAAGCAGACAATCACCCTTTTTTGGACAAACAGCTAATCGTTCTAAATTATTTTATTGCATTACAAGCTGCAACTTTTGGGTTGAATTCTGACGTAATATTTAATATGGATGAAACACCAGTATATATTGATATGCTAGGTTCATCCATTATTTTATTTATAAAGGAAAGAATGTGGTAGTTTACGGCACGGGACATGGCAAAACACGATTTTATGTTCTTCTATGCATATTATTATCAGGGAAATTACTCTATATGTTGGTAATATTAAAAGATCTAAAAAAAGTACCCGCATGCAAAATTTCTAGTAATGATTCAGTTTCAGCATCCGAAGAAGGTTCAATAAATGAAAGTATTATGAAAACATGGATCAAAAAATGCTTTTTCAGAACAAGAAATTTTTTATGTAAAAAAAAATCATTGTTGTACATGGATAATTATGGTAGTCACAAAATAACAAGCGTTATTAATGAGCTTACAAAATTTAATTGTGATTTAATGTTTATTTCTTCCGAAACAACTTCATTTTTACAACTATTGGATGTTGGTATAAATGCAGCATTAAAATGTTTGCTAAGGAATCAATGGATCTCCTGGATGTCGAATGAAAAGAAGGAATTGACGCTAAAGTGCTATTAGAAAAACGACCAAACTAGAAAAAGTTTTAAATTTTATATCTGTTTTACTTAACCAATTAAGGCCAGAATCAATTAAAAAGAGCTTTCTGAGTTGTCGAATCTCATCTCAAGGGAGAAAAGTTCTCTAATATTTATTAAATTCTAAGTTGCATGAAATAATATTGTATTTAGAGCCTTGTAACACCAGTATTGTTGATAGTTCCAACGACGTGTCGAGTAATAATGAAGATGAAGACATTAATTTTGTCGCAAAAATTGAAGAATATCTGAAGTAGATAATTAAATCAATTTATTGCATATTTAATTTCATTAAATAGCATAAATAGAGGTAAAGGGGTCAATTTGACATGGCTTAAATTTAAGGAAATTTGGCACAATTTACGATAGCAGTTTTTTTCCAAAATTAAGCTCTGTTTAAATTTTTTGAAAACCCCGGTATTTAATAAATATATATCTTTCACTTTTTTTTATTATACACTGACATGGAAATTCAATAAGAAATTCGTGATGTTGCTTTTGAGTTATATATTTGTGTTCAAAGATAAATAACATTAATCTAGATGACAATTTTTGTATGTTTCATGTGAAACATAATTTTTAGAATTTACAAAATTATTCCTATGGTTTATTGTTTAATGTCAAAATACATAAAGTGTGTAAAAAATAATACCATATCCCCTTTAATTATCTGTATGAATTATTGTATCAGAAAGCAATATTTTTTTATTATTACAGATAAATTTGTATCTTAACTTTTATTTTTGACTTGGATAATAAATGTTTTCTTAGTGCTTCATTCAGCTCAATTTATTAACTAATGCGAAATTATTAGTCTTCCACCAATTTACTTTTGGTTGAAAATGAAACTGCATAGATTTTAATAATTTTAAGTGATACATCACGATTTAATCTACCAATATTGTCACAGAAAATCTTTGATGCATTGGAATATTACTCTAGAACAGATATAAAACATTAGAAAATTTTTTTAATGTTTATTTCCTATTCATCTGCTATAATTAAAAAGGAACATTTTTTAAATATTTTTTTGCGATATTAAAAATAATCAAGTATGGATCCTTCAAAAAAACCATTTAAACATTAAGTATTTAAAGTTTTGTATTAGTTGCTACACTCATACTAAATCTATTTTTTGAAGTCTAAAAAATCTTTTATACAAGATTCTTCAAAAGTGTATAATCAGAACATAGACTTTTATGTTGGATGAATCGTGTCTCTTCAAAATCTTATTCTTAGTATAAATAAATTTTTATAATCTTTTCTAGAAAAAATTATGCTATTATAAATTAATTTATGTCATTGTTTGACAAAAGTTAAGGCCCCATTATTCTTGGTGTGCTATTTTTCCTTTCCATTTATGATGAGTATTTTTTTTAACAAAAAGCGCTCTAATTCATGAAATTTCTTACAACTGACATTAACCTAAAATTCTAATATACACTTTAGCATAGTAATAAACTTGGTGTTACAAAATTTATCCTAAAAAATTGATAATAACCTATATTATCTAAAAAATGGTATTTTTTTAGAATATAATAACTGGAAATATGTCAAACGTAATAAATTGCTGATATAACCTTTCAAATAAAAATGTTTTATTTTTAATTGGCATCTATCACAAAATGAAGTGTAAAATATAGATAATCTTAAAAAATCTAAGAGAATTCAAACAGTAAATTATAAATGCTATTTTTAAAACTAAATGAATAACTGGTGTTATTTACATTATTTCGTTTGTTATTTTTATTAAATTTATTCAGATAGTTATTTTTTAATAAATTAGTTCTAAAATACCTTTATAAGCATATCTAAAACAAATGGATTATATAAAACAATAAAAATAAACTAAATAGTTTTGCTTTATCAGCTAAGAATATTAATATGGCTTGCCGCAAACTCGCTGCAGCGGCAAATTTTGGTGTTTTTGTCACCGGAAAAAAGACCAAAACTCGCCACGAAATTTGTACCCTTAAATGAATTAATATCTGACTCAAAGAGGTAAAACCCTATTACATTTTGAAGAGCATTTATATTCATATGATAAAACTGTCCAAGCAGGCTTTAGATGGAGATGTCGCACAATTATATGTAAAGAGCTACTAGTTTTTTATTCTAATTCCGAGGTTTTTGTTTTATTACACATAAATGTAATAATAATAATGATTCTATTAAATCTTACATCGCAACCTGCACTCTCAGAGAGAAAATCAAAAACACAAATGAGACTTTCTTACAGTCAGTAACAGCCCTTAATCAGTATTGACTACAGATGTTCCATCTAATTTAGCATCATATAAAAGCATGAGAGAACACGCTACAAAAATAAGAATTAAAGAGATAGTTTTTAAGTTTATCCTGATCAAGATATTTCTTTAAGCCTACAATAGACGCTAAATGGTTCAAAATTTTTACAACATGGTTCTGGAGTATTACATAATTCAAGATTTTTGGTCTTTCATAGTGAATATCATATTAATTTTATGAAATCAGCACAGACATTGATAAAATGTGGAACCTTTAAAACTTCATCTAATTACATTTTATCAGCTATTAACCATTCAATGCTACGTTTTTGGCATATTTCATCCTATGATTTTTATTCTAATGAAACAGAAAACAGATGAATCCTATATGGACTTATTTGGTTGGATAAAATCTAAAAATATAGTAAATCCATTGAATATAATAACCGAATATGAAATGGCTTTGTTGAAATCGAGCAATCATTTGAATGATTATGTTAGATCATACGGGTGTTTGTTTCACTTTAGTAAGAGCATTTAGAAAAAAATTCAAAACATTGGCTTGTCTGAAAAATAAAAAAATGATGTCAGCGTTAAAAGAATTATCAAGATGTTTTTAAACCTACCTTATGTCAGTGAAAGCATAATATATGATGCATATGATTTTATAATGCAACAAATTGAAAATCACCCAACAACAAAAAATTTTCTGGAATTCATAGTGTATTTTAATCGAACATATTTAAGCAACAGTCATAAAGAATCATTGTTAATCATTAAATTCTGATCATTTGATTCTAGAATTTTGAAAAATATACCTCGAACCACGAATACATTAGAAGGATGCCATCGCGGGTTTCATAAATTAGTCAGCGTTGCACATCCAAATATAGGTCGATTTATTGAGGCTATAAGACAGGAAACTGAAAAGATACGTGCACTACTCGCACGCAATACAAACGACATATTTGAAAGTGTTCATTTTGACTACTAACGATAACAAAATATTGTTGTAATATCTCAAAATCAACAATTTTTGACTCTTTAAGTTCTTTTTATCATTCTTGGAGATCTTAAACATTGGAAACTTGAGTAAATGAGATTAATTATACTTTCTAACTTTTATTTTTGATTATTTGTCTATAAAATTTGGCGGTGTGTTTTGGTGTAACGTATTTATACATATATGGAATATCAAATGAAACTTTTCCTGTAATTTTGAGTATAATTATTGAATTAATTTAAGATATTGCAAATGAAATTAGTAAGATATATTTTAAGAAATATTTTTTGAATTAGACAATAATAAATATTTTTTAATATTACTCAAATGATAGAAATCATCATTTAAATTGTGAATTTTAAAACTATTAAGGAAATTCTATTTCTTGGCTTTCTTAAAATAACAAATATTATAATTCTTTCACAATTTATATTGATACATACTAAAAAATATTTAAAAAAAAAGTGTGATTTGAGTAAGCATCTATTTATTTTATGAAACAAATCAATAATTGTGGCAGAACTAGAAAATTTACATAGATACATATTTCGGTATTTTAAAAAACCTAAACTCCCTTTTAAACTAAATTAAAATTGCTTTTTTAAATTAAAAAGCTCTTAAATACAATATTTTTAATATAAAACAACATTTTATATAATATTATAAAAGACAATTAGACTCTTGAAAATGAGGAATATGAAACCTTGTTTCTCAATTAATTCAAAATTTTAGAAAAATTACCTAAATTTACAAGGAAATTAAATGTATCTGCTTATTCAATTTTAACTTGGAATAAGTTTTAGGCCAATTTTTTAATTGTTTGAATAGTTATAATTTCTTATTAAACTTAAATAATTTTTTATTTAATTCACTTTATTCAACTGTTTGAAAAATTAAAATAGGACTAAAATATATGTTTTTAGGAATAAAAACTAATTTATAAAATCAAGTACTTTTATCAAATTCTCAGTTTTTTAAAATTATACCAAAATATTAATTTATTATTTTTTATAGTTAACTCAAGTTAAAGGTATCTAAATACTTTAAGCATGTAGTATACTCCATTTCTTACTAATCAATACTAGCACAAATATACTTTAGTGTAGGACGTGGAAGATAAATAATTAGAAATATTAAATCAGTGAAAATTAAATACCAAAAATGCTATCAGTTAATAAGAAAATCAATAAAATTCAAAACTAAAATTCAATTAAAAGAATTAGGTTTTCTAGTAAATCAAACTTATTATTTCAAAACCAAACAAATTCAGTCAAAAAAACGCATCTTAAATGGTTTTTATTCCCTTCCTCAACTATATTTTTTAGTTAGTTAATTGCTGTTACTCTCAACTGATTGCGTGTGTACGTTGATTATAGATTCAAAGAATGCATACTTATGACAAACTGTACAGTGACTAAAATTTAATTTTCTTAATGCAAGACAACTTTTAAGTAAATCGGTGTGGATAGTTAAAAAATTTTTAACATGTTTAATGACAATTAGAACACGTGTAAACTATTTCTTGTCCAAGATCACTTCAGACCACACATTTTCAATAGCTCTGCTTATTTTGTTAAGCTCAAAAATGCATATTCGGATAGTTTTATTTGCTGAAAGCGTCCACGATGACTTTTGTAATTACAATTTAGCAAAGTCTCGCCAAGGTGGACAATTTAATTAAATACTACAATTTATGTATTTCATTGTTATCTTTTTTTCATTAAAACAACTAACTAATTAACAATCTTCCTGTAGGTTGGCCTACTTATTGCCAAAATTTTATAATGCTATGACCAGGATGCTTTACAACTTTTCTGGCATAACCCAACAGGGTAACACGGAGACTTCCATTTAAATTACTAAAAAATGAATTTTATAATAAATAAAGTTTTTATATCTTGATAATTATTATTTTTTGTACGCAACACGAAGTGTATTTTTCAATCGCAAAAACTATTTTTTTCAATTTTCATTGATAGTTTACAAGTCGAACATTTCATTTCGTGTCTGAGAAATTTCTTGTCAAGACAGTAGTTTAATAATTCTTTAGCAAGTGATTTTGTACCATAATCTTTAAATTTATTTATTTTCATAACGGTTAATTTTTTTGTTGAATAAATTTTCTCTGATCCGAAATATTAACTAAAAATTCTTTATTGTATGTTTAAATTTATTTATTTGTATAACGGTTCATTTTTTTGTTAAATAAATTTTCTCTGATCCGAAATATTAACTAAAAATTCTTTATTGTATGTTTAAATTTATTTATTTTCATAACGGTTAATTTTTTTGTTAAATAAATTTTCTCTGATCCGAAATATTAACTAAAAATTCTTTATTGTATGTTTAAATTTATTTATTTTCATAACGGTTCATTTTTTTGTTAAATAAATTTTCTCTGATCCGAAATATTAACTAAAAATTCTTTATTGTATGTTTAAATTTATGTTAAATATTTTATTTTAATAATTACAAGAACTTTTTTAAAATCCTAATATTTACGTAAATAGTATATAAGTTATATTTTATCACAATTTCTTCACTATACTCATAATGGATTTATAGAGATTTTTTAATTTTTAACAAAGCCATGAAATTTTGGTATGAATTACGATCTTTAACAATTTTTTAAATGTATTGATATAATAAATATCTTTAAAACTTTTCATTAATTAATTTGTACAGCCAAATTTTAATTTTACTTTATTAATAAGACAAGAGATTTTATAAGGGTATTGTTTATAAAAAAAATAAATTATTAAGATAAAATCAGTTTTTACGAACTTTAATATTTATTTATTAATAGTAATAATCATTTTTGGATCTAAAATAATTTCCTTTAATAACCATCAATATATTTTTTTTACTTTTTTTACACGTTTACGTACTCAAATCATTCATAATATTTTTAAATTATTTCTATTATATATACTAATATCAAAAATTCCCGACAAAAGTCAAATTTTAAAAAATTTATCTTAATTTGAAATTACATAAGAATTACTAAAACTATTTGTAAGCATTTCTTTTTTAACAAATAATGAGATGAATCTTATCTGGAATTCTCTATATAAAAAAATTTGATTATTTTTATATTTAATTTATTAATATCATTGTATTAACAGAAAAATTAAAATTTTCATATTAATAATTTTATAATCTATTCTTTATTTTTATCAAATAATAGGCATTGTTTTAACTCTGTTAGTTCTTAAGATATAAAAATGATCATGCAATAACTTAATAAAAATGAGAATAACTTTCTCTTTTCTACTTAAAATTTTAAGATAAGATCCATATCAGCTTTTGTCACCATCCCGCCCATGATTTTCAAAATAGTTTATAATATTAAATATATTCTTATCCGTAGGTTCCAGTATTTCTTTAGAACTTTTACAAAAAAATTAAAAAAATGTTATTTTCATACTATATATCTAACTTCAATAATTTCGAAATGCATGATTCCTGTTTAATTTTAGACTTAGGAATAATCATTTTTTAGTTTTCACCATAAATATAATTTCAAGTAAATTCCAAAAAAATTTTAATTTTTAATTAAGAAGTTAATAATAAACATTAATTAGATATTAGAAGACTTCATATAAAAATAGTGACGTCAAAAAAAAATTTATTAAAATTTAATTACACGATTAAATTAAAAATTATGGCGTAAATCCAAGGATCGATACGGTATTTAAACTTTCTTGTTTAATTTTATTAATTTTGTTTTGTAGTTTACATAATATCTTAATGGAATGCCCGTTTTTCTAAATTATTCTTTATAATTACTTTAAAATCCAAAAATGTTTGAGTTATTGTTGCTATAAATCCACTAAGAGCTATATAAGTAAAAAATATTATAAAAAAGAATATAAAAACTATTCCAAACACCCTAAATAATAAACTAGGTGCTGTAACTGAACTAAAAGTTGCATATACATTGTCACCGTTAATTAGTGCAAACAATATCTGAATACTACTTATGTACGATTTAAACTAACATTTTTAAATTTAACTTACCAATGGATGAAATTCACCCAATACTATCCAAGCTGAAATATCACAGCCAATAAATATAAATGCTACGGCTATTAAATACCGAAACAACCTTGGCAGAGCATATACCAATGTTTGAAATAAAATCTTTAAAATTTAATAATTTTTACTATATATCCTTGAGAGTAGCTAAAAATATGAAAAATACATATCCAAGTCATGAAGAATGCTATTCCATTCATTAAACTATAAGTGTCAACAATCTCTTTATTGCTGATAAAAATAAAAATTCGAAATATAAACATTATAATTTGAATCAAATCTGCAAGCACTACAATTATAACCCAAGATTGGGTTAGTGTTAAGATATGCTTGTATTTTAATTTTTTTGCAAACAATCTTTTATATAACCACCATACTTCAGTTATTAACTTAATGTTGTTCCATAGTTTATTCAATCCAACTAATAATGATACAAGGTGTAATATAAATTGAACAACATCTATTAAAATTCCTAAGATGGACCCATAGTCAAGCTCTTGAGAGTTAAACGTAATTACTTTTTAGAATGGCGTTTTCGAATATAAAGTATTTAAATCTATGGTTTGAGTCTTTATTTCTAATTATTTTTGAGTTAATTTGGTTGCATGGGACCAATTTTAAATCAAATTGGTCATTCATATGAAAATTCATCAAGTTAAAAACTCTTTCAATATTTATAGAGTATGTCGTAAGATAACAGTTGGTAGATAATTTATCATAAGCAATTTGTAATATATCTAAGACATGATGATGGAAAATAATATTCATATTAACAAGACTAAATAATAAAATAAGCTTTACTTATTTACATTAGATTTGATATATGATAAAGTGTCGTTCATATCAGAACCGACAATCTTAAAATCTTTATATATAAATGCTTAAATTAATTAAAAGTTACTTTTATCTTGAGATTTTCTAGAATAAATAATTATAACTACTTATCGATGAATTTACAATTAATTTCCAATATACAATTTTCGCCAGGATAGCTAAGATAAAGCAACGTTTTATTAGAAAACTCCAGATTCTTTAAAGTTATATATCGTTACTGCAATTTGCTCATGGTAAATTATGTTTTCTAAATCAAATAAGTCGCTATTTGTAGTTATATTCAAACCAGGATTTAGCAAAAACTGAGAGTGGTAGGTGCTTTTAACGCCAAAATAAAATTGATAGAATCTCATTCTTGTATCAAAGAAAACAGTAGTCTAAAATAAAAGAAAAAGTAACTTTGACAAGCATTAAGGTTGACTTTAAAATGATAAGTATCATGAGCCATGGAATCATTCTTTTATATTTCCATTTTTCAAATGGACTGAGGAAAAAATAATTTAAGTTATAAATAATTTCATCTTCTTTTTCCATAGGCTTGTAAATTCGAATTTTACAACTACGTATTAATGATATAACTCCAAAATATAAATAAGCTAATGGTTTGACAAAGCCTATAATTAAAGATTTACAACAATAGCAAAACATTTCTATCGTTAAACAAAATAGTATTTAATTAACTAAAATATTTATTAAATGAATTTTTTTAATCTATTATTTATTATTTTATCATACCTTTTAGTATTAAAACAAAAGTGTTAATTTAATAAATAAATATAAAAAATATTTAATAAATAAATATAAAAAAATGAATTTAATAAATAAATTTAAAAAATAATTTAATAAATAAATATAAAAAAATAAATTTAATAAATAAATTTAAAAAAATAATTTAATAAATAAATTTAAAAAATAATTTAATAAATAAATTTAAAAATAATTTAATAAATAAATTTAATTTTTATTAACACAAAAAATTTAGAAAAGAATTATATTTCCTATAGTTAAAATGTTACTGTAATTCCCAGATAAAGATGGTCATTTTTTAGAATATATTGGAATCACTTAATCGAGCTCGCGTGACAGTTACAAATTTATTTTAAATGATTTGTAAGCAATCGGTAATATTCTAATACGCATGTCTACGAGGGCGCGTAATAAATTTTAAGATTGGAACATTTTTTTACTTTTTATTTTGTCAGTAATAATTTGATTATTTTTATAGATTTTGAAATTTAGTAAGCCAAATGGGGCTAAACTTTACTATGGGGGATGTTTTTCGTTATAATTCGATCCGTGGCGGGTGAAAAATTTTTACAAAATATTACGATTGAGAATATTGATGAATTGTTTAAATTTGAACATATTTATCTATTGAATGAAAATATTCAATGCATTAAATTTTTGAGGAGTTTAAAACTACTTAAAAATTAATTGATTGCGAAATTTGTGGCATAGAAATGATTTTATATAAACATCATTGTAAAGATGGTTATATATTTACTTGTATAAAATGTATAAAAAAATTAATTGCGAAATTTGTGGCATAGAAATGATTTTATATAAACATCATTGTAAAGATGGTTATATATTTACTTGTATAAAATGTAAAAAAAAAAATTTCCATCAGAGCAGGTTCATATTTTATAAATTCATCCCTCACTTTTAAACAAATATTTTCAATTTTATTATTTTATAGCAATGATATTTCATGCTATAAAACAATAATAAAAAAATGCAATATTGGTAGTTAGCGGACAGTTTGCGATTGGTTGAATTTCATTAGGGATGTTTATATTAATTATTTTGATGTGAATATGGAAATAATTGGAGGTTATGGTACAATTGTTCTAATCGACGAAACAAAACTTGTTCGTAGGAAATATAATGTTGGTAACTAATGAATTTATAATTTAAGGAAGAATTCTGGCAAACCAAGATTATTGGATTGTTGGAGGAATTGATGAATTAGGAAAATTTTTATGGTACTCAATAATGTTAGATCCAGGGAAGAATTGGAAAACATAATTTTGAATAATGTTGCTCCACGCCCAATTATTCACACTGATGGTTGGGCTGGTTATAATAAATTGGAAGATCTTGGATTTACGCACTCAGTTGTAATCGATGATAGGCAATTTATAGCGGACGATGGTACACACAAGCAAAAAATAGAAGCTACCTGGGGCGCTTTTTTAAAAAAAAATCAGAAAAATTACAAATAAATCTCCAGAATCAGTTGGTGGACATATAGTGGAGTATATGTTAAAAAAAAATTTCACACGAAATTTTTGCACAAACAATAAAGGCTATAAATTTGATACATAATTTTTTGTGAGTTAATATTAATTATTCCAAAAAAATTTTCACCCGACATGAATCCGAATTATTGCGAAAAGTTCCCCCAAAGTAAATTTTAACCGCCAAACGGTATCACTTTGGCGGTATGTAAAGGTTGTATACAAAAACTTTACGACCATCTTTTTTTTCAAGATTTTTGGTTGTATACACTTTTCGTATATTTGCTTTATTACATTATTGGATGGTTTTGTTATGTTTAATCTTAATATTTACTAGAAGACAATTGTATTGTTTGAATAGGTTTGGAAAAAATACCAGCAATTAACAGAGGATAGTGATATAAGAAATAAATACTTATAGGCCTATGGGACCATAGCTTATTCAGAATTTCCAAGCTTTAAACTTAATTTTATCATTTCAGATCCTACTAAACTTTCATTCGTCCATTCAATAAGTTGTAAGCAAATTTTCTCATTAAACTTCAAAATATTACTGGATGGTATATAAAAATTGATGAAGGGTCAATTTTAATACATAGAAATAAATTATTAGATTTAGACAGAGGCAGTGTTTTATTTTCGGTAAAATTAATGTTTTCCCTTAGAGTTAAACAAATTTTATATAATATCGATTTATAAAGATAAAAACAAAAACCACAATCTGGAAATTCTTCAATTTTTAATTTTATAGATTCAATAGTGAATTTATAATTTATTTGGAAATGGAACCATAAGAATTATTTGTTTTACGAAAATCTTAATTTAATTAAAACAAAAATTTATTTCTTTGGGCTTTTTTCATTGTTACAGATTTGGCGCTTTTTTTTAACTTTCCGTAATTTTTGCAAATTTTGAACTAGCGGCAATCATTAAATCTTAAAGGATTTTCAAATGTTACATTTAGAGTATGTATGGGTTGTTTTGAGAATTTTTTAAAGTGGATAAACCATTGTATATTAAACTGATTTTATTATAAAATTTGGCACGTGACTTACTTTTATCAAAGTTTAAAAAGTTTAGCCAATATGATAATTTATAAATTTACCATTTGAGTTTTCTATAGTCTTGATTTTTATGATTTTTTTGTATTGACTTCTAGCTCAGGTTGAATTTAAACTTCCCATTTTTAAAGAATTTTTAAAAACATGGAATTAATGCCTTTATTAATGTTTTAAATATGTATTTAAGATTTTTACAAGACGGTCAAAAGTTGTTTAAAAAAAGTATAATATATAATTACACTTTGTAAAGGCAACGAATGTGGAGGCTAGTAGTATGTACCAAAATCATGTAATTATTTAAAATTGTGAAAATTCTTTATAGGTATTATATATAATTTTTAAAAGATTTGGAAATGTTATAGTTTTTCACTTAAATTTAATTGATGTGAAAGACTATTTAATTATTTTACCAGTGATATCTACTACTGTAACAGGATTGATTTTTTTATCAATAATTCTACGAAATGATGTCCAAAGAATACTTTTTTTATACTTAAAAAAGATTTTTGACTTTTCTTAATATGTATAAACTTTTTTTCTCTTTTAATATAAAATTGTTAATAACGTTAAAAATAAAATATCTTAAAATATTAATAACTACAATTACTTGAATACTGAGGTATAATAATAACTTTTTGATAAAATAAAATATTCTATAGACAGTCAGTATTGAAACTTTAAATAAATAGAATAAAATACCAATTTCGTCACTAATTTTTATGATATTCCTAAATATTTTAACACTAACCATTTAGATCAGGGCTGGGCATACTACGGCCCTTAAGAGTACATTATGCGGTCCATATGCACGTACATGTTGCGATCCTGTGTCAATTTAAATTTTTTTTTGTTTAGACAGGGTTGTCCATTTTCGCTATATTTACTACTTTAAAATAGTTGCCAAAGTAGTTTGTGACCTCTCATCACTGCTGGTCATTAATTGTTAACATCGCTATTCAAAACTACGTTTTTGCGCAAGCGGAAGTAGCTCGTGTTTACAATTTACATTTTGAAAGGTTTCGTAAAAATTATAATTTAAAAGTCAACAGACGTTATTTAACCATGAGTGCTGCCAAAAAAAGAAAGATTGAGGATGAATGTTGCATTTTTAATGATGAATGGACTGCTAAATACTGCTTAACGAGCATTGAAAGCAAAGCAGTCTGCTTTCTTTGCCGTGAGTGCGTGAACGTCTTCAAGAAGTACAACTTAAGAAGACACTACCAAACAAAACATATAGATTTCGGGCCGAATTTCTACGGAACTAAGAGAGAAAAAAGAAATGCCAGAAGTTGGTTAACAATTTAAAGAAGCAGCAAACTGTTTTTACCAAGCAGTCTTCAATACAAGATGCTGCAACGGAAGCCAGTTTGGTGCTGTCCCACAAGATTGTGAAACGAAACAAGCCTTTTTCTGATGGTGAGTTCATCAAGGAATGCTTGTCAGATGCAGCAGGTAGCATTATGTGCCCAGAACAGAAAACAAAATTTGACACCGTTTCCTAATCAAGGAGAACTGTAGTCATGCGTGTTGACAAGATACGTGACAATTTGATGGACCAACTTCGAGATGCAAGCAAAGACTTTTTGTGGTACTCTCTTGCGTTGGACGAACGTACCGATGTACAGGACACAGCACAATTATTGATATTTAAACATGAAATAAACACTTGTTTTGAGCTTCCTGAAGAATTACTTAGTGTTGAGGCACTCAAAGACACAACCACAACCCAAGATTTATTTAATGCTGTTGAGAACTGTGATAAAAGAACTGGGTCGGTATGAAACAAGATGGCAAGTGTAACAACAGATGAAGCGCGTGCTTTTACCTGAAAAAACGTTGGTTTTGTGAAGTTGATGCATAATAAAATTAAAGAAAAACATCCTGACTATACACTCTTACCTCTTCACTGTGTCATCCATCAAGTAAGTCTGTGTAAAGCTGGGTTGAATTTCAAGCATGTTATTGACCCAGTTGTCAGTGTGATAAACCTCATCAGAGCCAGGGCACTTAATCACAGGCAGTTCCAGGCACTGCTTGAAGATTTGGAAACTGAACATTCTGATATTATTTACCACAGCAGTGTCCGCTGGCTGAGCCTGGGCAAGATATTGAGGCAAGTGTGGGATCTCAAAAAAGAAATAATTATGTCATAGAGATGAAGGGCATTGATTGTGATTATTGTTACTAATATTGTTAATGGAGAGTGAAAGTCAGACTTTATGTTTGCCATTGCATTATGGAAAAGTTGAATGAACTTAATGTAAAACTTTAGTATAATAGCTTGTTTGCACATGAAATGTATGCGCACGTTAAATAATTTCAGGTAAAACTCTACCTGTTCTATAGGCAAGCAGGCAAAAACAGGTTTTGTCATTTTTCTTTGCTGAAAGAGAAAACCATTTCTGGTGAAATGGCTAACAAGTACAAGGCTCAGTTGGATGCTTCGGTTGTGGAATTTGAAAGGATGTTCCAAGACTTCAAGAGCCTAGAACCACTCTTCAATATCCTCAGTTCACCATTTAGTGCAAAAGCTGATTCATCACTAGAGAATATACAGTTAGAGCTGCTTGACCTACAAGCGGATAATGACCTTCAGGAAAAGTTCAAATCAGTTCATCTGCTGAAGTTTTATGGATGTTTGCCAGCAGCGGCTTTCCCACACCTTTGAAACTTTGCTTCGTAA